>JAQQZY010000005.1:43191588-43205236 GCA_030068375.1 Ostorhinchus rueppellii
ACAACATTGATTCACCAGTAAAACCCATGGAGTTGGATCAATGACAGTGGATGGACACACTTGTTTTTATGTTCAGTCATTGATATCTTTGCTGAAAAACTCCCTTTTTCTTCAGTTCTTTTCTGTTTTTCATGTATTAACGTTTGAATTTACTCTTAAGTTTTCATAAACATCTGCATGATCAGTAAATTGAGTATAGGAAATACATGATTTATACTGAAAAATGCAAAAAAAAAAAACAAAAAACCAGAGGCTAATATTATCATACATGGTGATAAATCACTTAAAAATGGTTAAATATGGAGAAAATTTCATTTAGGAGCTGCCACTATAGTAGCTTTATGGGTTAATTATAATTGAACCAATACAAGCCCTTAATTCCAAATGAATTGTCAATCCATTTTTCTGTTGATCAGTGGAGAGCTCATATTGCAGAGGACAGGAGGGAAAGAGTCAAAGACATTGTGCTAATGCTGGACCTATTGAACCCTGGCTCCGGGTCCTAAGGAACAGAGAAAGTGCTTTAACTAGTTCAATCACCCGGTCTGACAGGTATCCCACAGCAACAGATGTGTGTACAGTAATTGCTCTGTGTACTGGCAACCCAGATTGTCCCGCCACTGCACATCTACCACTAAAGCCTGGTTATTAAGACTAAATTGAACCACTTCCCCAAGTCACACTGTGCCAGTTGGCTTGAAGGAGAGTTTTGCCTCAGTCAAACAAGAATGGTACCTCAGACACTTCCAACATCTGGCTGCATTTTAGTCATCGTGTGTTTCTCAAAGAGATATGAAAGCAAAGCGAAGAGAACAGAAAAGCCAGGGTTGCAGTTTTTCAAGTAAACCACCGCTGCATTATGCTGACAACACTGACAGGGTTAGATTAATAAGTGAGTGTGATTAAGTGTCACAGAGAGTTCAACAGAGTTACAACTTTTCATAACGCAGACATCAGGAAGATGAACGTTCCTCTGAGAAATGACTAGAACATGGAGACAGCTGATGGTGAAAGAAAAAGGGGAAGAGATAATGGGAGGAGGGGAGGAGTGGAAAAGGGTTTTAGGGGAAATAGAAGAATGAAATTGTTTCTGAAATGGACAGAAAACGGTGGTAACAGTTGTAAGTATATTCCAAAAAAAAAAAAAAAATCTCTTGCCATACCATTGGGGTAATGACGCCTAATGAAGTCAGTCATGAATTTGGCAAACATAATATGAGTCACATAAAATGGCACACTAACTTTAATATTAAATTGTTTCTACAACAGATGTAGAGTATCCATTTTGGAAATGACAATGGCAGCATTGAATGGAAAACAGCTGAGATCCTCTGTCAGTTTTCTTTGAATCCTCCCCAGGTCACTCAACTCTATGTAGTTACCAGACAGCAGTGCTTATGACAGTCAATGGGAAACACAGGAGGAAGAGCATATTTTCAGGTGCTTTTCCACCAGACGGAGACGAGCAGAGGATACATATTGAAGGCAACCTGCTGTGAAGGACATTCTGGGAATACTTTCCATTTCTGATGCCTGGCTTGATGGAATTTAATGAGTTATTTTCCCCATAAAGGTGAAACATGCAGGTAAAGGGAACACAGCAGGGAATCAGTCCAACAGAATGCGACTGCTGCCTTAAGTCAACAGTCCGCACCTTTCACAGCTCAACAGAAGGGAACCTTTAATGAGCCATTATGCGTTAAGTCTCGAGGTCTTCAAGTGATGACTACCAGCTCTTACTGCCTGATGTGATTTGTCCAATCCCTGAAGCTTGTGAATGACCCATTTTGACTGGTTTCCCAGCAGCAAAGAGTACATAAAATTGTAAAACAATGTTTGGCAGAATAACAAAAGCAACCACATGTGGTGACAATATCAGAATAATCTGTACTCACCAAACATAACACTGCATTATTCAAGAGATTATGAACAAATATGTGTGGAACTGTACGACCCCCACCCCCAGTGTCTGAATGGGTAGAGAGTTATTAAACAAAACAATGGATTTTAACCTCTGGTGAAGCTTCATACTGTCTTCCACTTATAGTTATTGTAGGTCATTCATTTCTCAAACAGGGGTAGTTGTTTTTTTACCTGCTTGACTAGTTTCAGCTACTTCCTGTAGCCTTCGTCAGAAGCGTCACATGATGTTACAGTGACATGTCTTATAGGCTGTTTAGGTGGGTTGATCAGACAGTAGGGAGGGTTTACGCCCCCTGCTGTCTGACGCCTTCTCCAGGACCGGATCCCAGGTGTGTGACAAGGTGTATATGCCGTCATCCCTGTTCATTGTTCTTGGCGTGCGTTTCCGTATCTCTATGGCCTCCCTGATCCATCGATGGTATTTGTTGCTTTCAGCATGGATGACCTTGGCGTTGTTCCAGTCCATAGTGTGATTCTCTCTCTTGCAGTGGTTGGATATGGCTGACTTCAGGTTCATTTGATCTGCTTGTTCTTTTGTTGCTCTTGTGTGTTGTTTCCTTTTCACATTCTGTCTGATGTCCTTTTTTACGTGTTCCAAAAGTTCTCCTTGTCTCACCTATGTACGTTTTGTTGCAAGATAGACATGGAATTTCATATGTGACGTCACATTTTTGTTCTTGATATATTTTGTCTTTGGGTTTGAGCAGTAACTGTCTGAGTTTTGTATGTGGTTTGACTGGTGTGTTAATGTTGTGTTTCCTCATGGCCCTCTGAATCTGTTCTGTGACTCCCCGTATGTATGGTAATGTGTCTATGGTAGAATGTCTATAATCTATAATAGCTATGATCAATAATAATGGATTCGACCTTCCTGTTTGATTCCCATGTGCCCATCTTTTGAGACAATATCTGCTAAGTATCCATCCAATAACCAATATCATGTACTTGCTGATGACAGGAAAAATAGTGACTCTAAAATGTAGAATCTGCCAGACTGATTACGAGGATGTTCTCAAATTCATTTCATTTGCTGCACCATTACTGCTGTTTGCTGTTGTGTTATATCGGCCTTGAAATGGCTCATGTTCATGGTGGCAAGAACAAACAGAAGTGAGGCAATAAGCCATGAAATGACCCCTGTTAGAGGAGAAGGCAGCTCCTCCCCACATTCAGATTCCAGGGTGGGATCTTCACAGGAACACAGTTGGTACAAATGGTCACTGGTCCAGAGTGGAGTGCTTAACATATTGGCTTGGATGTTGCCCTGAAAGGAAGTGTCAGCCAAATGGCCAGAAGCTAAATGCTATTTGTTAAGGGCACAAGGTGAAAGTGTCGAGCGCTATTACAGCTGTGCCGAAGCCAGGATTTCTCAAAAATGTTGCCAGGTTGCTGATTACCATCAATTTACTAGGCCTTTGCTCAGATCTAACAGTTGAGCTCAAACTAAACCACAGTCATCTTTAATCCAACACATTCTCACTGCAGCCATGAGGGTAAAATCAGGCCTCCCATTCGAGAACACACACACACATTGATCCTGTGTGGAGTTTTTTCATCTTGGAAATTGCCCTGATTGCCTCCAACAGAGTACCTCATTCTCGCTTCATCACCCAAGTATCGACTTCGCTGGAAAACCATCATCTAACCAGCCTCACCAGCCGCTGGATCATCAGAAATGTTTCCACTCCCTGCTGGCGGACTCTATCACAGCAAAGGATGACAATGGTGAATTGGCACATGTCATCTCGCTCTACCTCAACTCAGCAAAACCGCCACTGAATTTATTTATTTATTTTTTATGGTGAGGTTGCACGATTTAACAGTCTGCTGAGTTGTCTGTCGTGGTGTGTCATGCATTTCCTGGGGGTAAAAAGGGTGCTGCTGAAGCATATGTGAGGGGGCACAGACGGCAATGATAGTGACCCAGTTCTCAGCATGCTCTCCTGTGGTGGGTGACAGACCTGCATTCAGCTGGAAGAGTGAATAACGCTCACCTGCTGTCAGAGGGGATGGTGACTGACACATGCTAAGGCAACTATGAGCACTAAAGAAACACAAGGAAATGTTTGACAGGGATTTGAGGTGTAACTCTTCTTGTTCATGGTTGAATTTCACCTTGTTAAGACATGGTTTTGTTATGTTAAAGCCCAGTTTGAGGGTCCCAGATTGATGGTCACAACATTTTTTCAGATGGCTCTTCCTACCTACGGCTCATATTTTTCTGTGCACATGTATTTATTTGATTTAACCATAATGCTTTATGTATCCACGAAACTACAGCTACTACATCTATTCCTCCAGGAGGTTCTGGTCAGGCACTAGCAGTTTCTCTTACAATACAATTTCACACATGAACAAACTATGAAAATAGAAGTAACATAAATAAAATATAGTACAAGGATGTGGTTTCGCTGACAGAAATAACCACACAGTAGTGATACAAAAAAGTGTGAACAAGAATAATAAGAATATATATAATCTGAATATTGCAGAAAAATATAATCTGAACTATAATCAGATTATGATCTTAGCAAATGTATAACAGTTTGTTTAAGCACATTTACTAAAAAAAAAATGTCTTTACTGATGTAATCTCCAAATATTGTTGTGTGTAATGAAAGGCGTGTTTCTTAGGGAAGCAGCATGATTCTATAACATTGGGTGCAGTGTTTGAGGCTGAAAAATACATATTGAAGTTAGTTATTCCTGCTCAAGACATGATGTTTGTGCAGCAGTATTTTAACAACACAAACTACTGTACTCCACTGCAGCTATATTTAGAGCAGTGACTTCTCCATTGGCTCTTGTTTCACTAGCATACTGTTGCATGTTTACATGTCAGCAGTGGAGACAGGAGCGCTGGTCCTTTTCTATCTGTGCAGTCCCCTGCTGCAGGGGCCAGATGAAGAGCCAGCTTTTGGACTGGCAGGGCACCTCATTAGCCTTCTCCTGCAGGCGTCCACTGTGTCACCTATGTTTTGGCAGAGAGACACAGAAGCCACTTGACTTCTGCAAGGACAAACACAAAGGCACAGATTAAAAAAAAACAGCAAATGATTACAGAAAGGATAGAAAGAGTGATTCAAACTGAAAAATACACCCAAAGAACATAAAGAAGCTTTCAATGGAATGAACAGTAAATCTGCGGTTACAGTAACAATATGGTTGGATGTTTTCAATGGGATAGATCCTGAGGTTGCACTCCTAACTGCATGTTTTTTTATTTGAACAATGGACACAAGATATATTTACTTTGCACATTTTTGTTTTTGTTTATGCAGAATCACACTGTCTGTTTGAAAAACCACAGATTGTGAACAAAACCTCATTTTCTCATGAGAGTTGAAGTATGCATGAATCCATGTGATGGGCACATGTTGATTGTGTCAGACACTTTATACAGAGAAAAGATAGATTTGAAGACATAGGAAGGTAACATTGACAGACATTACCACCTGCAGGTATCATTAGAATGGGGGGAAAGCCATTGTTTGTATGCTGGTTGTGTTTGGTTGGATAAATACATCATAAAAAAATTAACACTGAAAAAAGTCTAGAAATACTTCAGTGGGCCTTGTTAGGGTGCATCAGTCCTTTTTTTCCCTTCTTTTTTAAATATTTGCTACAGTAGTGCCAAACATAACTACATACACTCCTGTTATACTCTAATATTTGGAAGGAGATACTGTCATAAAGAGACGATGCAACTAAGAGAATGTTCTACTCATGAACTGGAGGAAACTGTGGATCCTCTATCAGCTGTACACTTCCAGTAAGAACACCTCTGGTAAAAATGATGGGAAATTAACTAAATGGTTCATATATAGAGGATGTTGTTGCGAGGTTTTGGCTTTGTTGCTTGGTTGTCTTATTTCTGCCTCAAGCACCAATGTAACCAATTAGAGAAAGTCTCCTGCTACAGTGGAAACCTTCATGTGGTGTCTGGTGAATATTTCACACCCAGAAGAGGCAAAGAGTGAGAGAGCTGTGAAAATGACAGTGGCACACCTTTGCAATGTCACACTGATCCTTTGGCTTTGCAGAGATGCTAATCCTCACTGTTTCTAAAGGACACACACATATACACACACACACACACACACACACACACACACACACACACACACACATCACACAGTCTCTGTTTCAGCTCTGATTCAATCATTTCTAACCTGTGTCTCAAGTTCTTCTGAGAATTATCTCCCATCCTCCCTTCTTGCTCATTCTACCTTCCATATTCAACCTTCTACGTCCTTTGCATTCATTCCCACTTCAAGCCAATGAATAAATTTGGAACTTAATTACATTTAAAAAGGCCACCGAGGTGCACAGGAACTGTGTGTGTTCAGACTATTAACACAAATCGGTCATGTTCAAGTTCATTGAATGTTCCGCCTGCCTTTCAAGTCAGTAATGGCAGTGCTGTGACTTTTGTGGTGACTAGTTAATGTATTCTGGGTCCTGAGGTTTCAGACCATGTTCATATTTAAACCCCAAAGTTTTCTGTTCTTCCACCAGATTAATGTCACGCTAATGTGTAGGATTTCTTGGAATGCAAATAGTTTCACCTCTGCATAGTCACTGCATGGTCAAATACATAACTTTACTGGGTGGTGCAGTGATGGACCTGCAGTGCAGTTTGTGGCTTAACTACATAAAACACTGGCAAGTTTGTGTTGCCTCATAAACCCCTCATCCTTGAGAAACTTCCAGCTGCTCGTGCTGTAGCAGATCATGAATTTTTCAGAGTACATGAAGTGAAAAATTCCCCTCGAAATCAAGCTTGTCAGGAGTGAAACTGTGGAAATTGTGGGGGGTATGGAAGAAAAAGGTGAAAACTAAGTCTGAAGGTAAAGTTTTGTCAGTATGAGGCTTAGTCAGAACTAATCTCTCACTAGAAGTCAGGAGCATCGTTACCCATCACCACTGATGTCTCTGCAGTGTTTATCTCCTGTCTTCACTGCTCATATAACCTTTGGCTTGTTTTTGCAGGTTTGGGTTTTTCCGCATATTTGTATCTATACAGAGGTTTGAATTGTTAAAGATGTCTGCAGGAGTTTGGAAACCCTCAGTATGTCTGTGTGTACCTTGCCTGCCTTGTAGAAAAACAGAAAAGATTGACTTCACTAGGAACTGTAGCCCAAGCTAACATTCTTACAGACTTAGGTGATGATGGATGGGTGAATTTGATGACATATTCTTTGTAAAAGCAAAGGAAAAATGTCTTCTACCAACCCAGACTGTGCTCACTTGAAAAATAGCTTGTGTTTGCTTTTGGGATTGGTTGCAAAGAGATCGTTTTCATGACAAGTGCTTGTATTAGGCAGCTCCTTCTGTCTGGAGTTAACATATAAGGGAAAAAAAAAGTAGGGCATTTGATGTGTTGAGCTGTATAACATCACTATGAGGAATGAATACAGCACTGGGCTTTGGCATCTTGTCAACAGGTTAGAAGGCACAGCAGGACAAAGAGCTAGTGAAAGAAGTGCTGTCACCCTGGCACCAGGGTTTATTGTTTATTCCGATGCTTCAGCCGGTGCTGTTTTCTCCTCTTTGTATCCAATGCTGGCTTTACTTTTCCCATCTAAACTTCTCTACAGTTTGTTCTACAAGAAAGAAGGTTATGTAATAATCACTGAAAGGACTGCAGAAATCTTGATCTTGTTTTGTGTTGGACTGGGACCACATGTGTACTGTGTAGCAAGTGCAAACACTTTCACACGCAGCTGGGGAGTGAGAGAGATTAAAAACCTAGCCAAGTAGTTTTTCTCTGGAATACTTGTTCTGCACTGTCCATGACCTTTCCCATTGATTTTGTCTTTAATGAGCATCCAATTTGCTCCACAAGTATCATTGTGTTCACCATATGAGAGGCTGTTCTTGATCTTTTTCGTGTCCTTTACTATTTGTTTTCATTTCTACAACAAAAACTGCCTCTTGCCCGGCTGTTTACAGGATGATTGGTACAGTTCTGTTCTACATCTGCGGTCCAGGAAATGCTTTATGAATGCAGCTTTGGAAAGCCAAGGATGAATGCTACTCTGCAAAGCCAATTACAGCTACACTCTATGGGAAAGGAAGATAATGTCATTCTGGTAATATATCTGTGTAGCGTCATTTTGCCAAAATTGTAGAATATTACTTTTTTTAAACATAAGTTGATGCTTTACGTCAAAGCATCGACTGTTAAAATTGTTAACACCCCACAGGTCATTTCTTATATTTATGTCATTGGAATACAAACTTATTAACAATTTAGAAAATAACTGAACTGTTACAGAATGTTAAGTGATCCACTAATCCGATCAATACATTAAAGCAATTCAGGTAAAATGCAGCTTGCCAGCTCTTCAGCATCATCAGATATAACACGTGGACGGTCAGAGGCTCCGTAGGGAACATGGAAACACCGCCGTCTTCTACAAAATCCATGTAGTTTGACAAATAGACGTTTGGTTTTACATTTAGTGAGTCGTGTATTTTTTTTAGAAGTTATTTTTTTCTCTTCTATCTTTTCTGTTTTTATGAAATTCTACAGATCAGCAAATGAAATACAGGTAAACAAACTAGATTATTTTTATAAAAAATGTAGTGGATACTACTAAAATAATGGTAATAAATCACTTCACCTCATTTTCTCTTCATCTCATTTAATAATCACTAATTGGAAGTCAATGCAAAAATTGTTCTAAGTCTAAAGATTAAGCGATATTTTAAAACATGTTGTGTTTAACTTTATTTGTTGTAATAAGGATGCACCGATATCACTTTTGTCAGACCGAGTACAAGTACTTACATCTGACTTCTTGCTGGTACCGAGTTCTGATATGAATACTTAGTAATACCATTACAGTTCTTAGTTCCTTTTGAAAAAGTGCTTTATTGTCGTTGTCATTAGTCTGACAACAAACAACAAATTGCTGCTACTGACATTTAATGTGCTGGAATGAGTCTTTCTCAATCAATCCACCAGGGGGTGCTGCTCTTACTTAAGCATACTGGACAAATACCATGAAGAAAAGTAAAGTTTTATGAGAAGAAGAAGAAGAAGAAATTCAGTGATAACAAACATGGAGATGACAGAGGGAACACTAATGTGGATACTAATGTTGCAGCATTTCCACTGGTAAGGTTTAAAAGTGAAGCTTCAGGAGGGAAAGAAAAGAGAAATACGTTTTAAGTTTCATTTTCACTTATGTGGGTGGTGGTCCTCACCGCTGCTTACCCCCACAGAATTATAAGTAGGACATAAACCGGCCCAGCCCTGGGTAGTTGTCATTCTATGTCAGTAGTTTTTCACTAACTCACACAGTCGCTCTTTGAACAGATCCCCTACCTCCACAGTTCCTGGTGGTATTCTCCATCCGGGTACACATCTGCTAGCACCTGGAAAACAGACAGGCTTGTGTACACAGAGGATGGACAGAACGCTCCAGCCATATCTGTCTGTGTCGTTCAGTCAGCGTTACTTTTCTCACTGTCATTTATTTTGTTAAATCTCAACACTGCTGACATTACTCCTCCACCGTGTAGCTGCTACCCTCTGTGAATATCACACTGCTGTAAGTGGTATCGGTGCGGTTGTATCAGAGTATTTTTATGAGTACGAGTACAAATACTCACACTCAGTATCGGACCTTATACCGATACCAGTATCAGGTATCGGTGCATCCCTAGTTATAACATTCTTCTAGAAATAATAGTTGAGCTATTATTTATTTATTTATTTATTTATTTATTTATTTATTTATTTATACTTTACATTGAAGAAACTAGGATCTAAGAAACTAAGATCAAATATTTAATTGTAACCACTTTCATTTATATAATCATGTACATCCAGGACAGTCACATTGAGCTAAAATCCAACACATTTTGGATTTGCATTTTTTGTTTTGTTTTTTAAGCTCAAAGAACACAAGAGTCATTTTCTCAAAACAAAACAGTGGTTTGGTTTGTTGTTGAGCTCATGCAGGTAGATTTCGTAACGGTTAGAAAACAGCATCTGTAATTAGTGAGCACAAACCGTCACAACCAGACGTACGTGGGTTTGACACCTCCACAGGGGGTTTTGAACCTGGCAAAGAGATGGATAATTCATTTACATTTCCCCTGTGTTTGTCCCTGTAGCCTCTGCTCCATGTGTTTCCCAAAATGAGCATCAGTATCAGGCTTTCTTAGTTATATAAATACCTTGTAGATACTGTAAGTGTTGTAATGATGTCATTTCAGTTTCCCTAATTTCCCCTCATTTTGCAATCAGTTTTACAGTGTGACTAAGAACAGACTAATGGTTTGAGCGTCTGTGCCACCCATTATGTGTGAAGGAAGAAGAGCCGGAGGCGAGGATGAAGACTGACAAAAGGAAGCAAAATGGAGAGGGAGCTATCACTTATATGATCTCTGCTGCTGTGGATGGGGCCTTTTGCCAGACTGAGAAAGGAAAAGTAGAAAGTATTTCTGTGAAAAATGTGAAATATATTAATGCACAGTCACCTCTATTGAAAGCAGATTCATAGGGTCTTCAGGGGTGGAAATATAGTCGTTCTGAGAGGTCAAACGTGAAGATATGGATGTTTTTGTGAAATATATAGGCAAACTGGATCATCTTTTTTTTCTCTCTCTCTCCTTTTATTGTCGTTCAGTGTTGTTGAGAGCTGGGCTTTACTAAAGCCTCAAAAGACATAAACTATAAAGCAGTTAATCAAAAGACAGGACATTTTACAGGCGAAAAGAGGGAATTAACGCAATACAGCCATTTACCAATGAATTAATCATTACTGCAAAAGACACTTTTAAAAGGGGCTTCATAAAAAAAATCAATCAAATAAAAGATTCACATAATTCTAATCTTTATTTAAATAGCGTCTAGGTTAAATTCTCACACTGCCTGAGGCTGCAGAGCCAACACCACCACTTCTGTTGTGAATTGAAAAACAGTTAATCGGTCCACAAGCATTATTATTATTATTATTATTATTATTATTATTATTATTATTATTATTATTATTATTATTATTATTATTATTATTATTAGCAGCTACAGCCACCGACAGTTAGAACCACACCAAACAATTTAGCGTACATCCTCCAGTGGCTGCTGACTGTCTTTTATTTATCTGCAAAGTTCGAGCCGACTGTTGGCTTCTAGACAGTGAAAGGTGTTTAAATATTCATCTTACAGCTGTGACATTCTGAACCACAGATAGGAGAAGGAGTAATAATAGTTAGTTGCAGTGGTACTTTGACAGGATTGAAAATATTAGGCAGAAACTGAACCTTTAGTCGTCAAAACTGATGTGTTGGAAGCAGCAAAATGAGTCATCTAAGGAACTGAGTGACTCTGACCAGGTCCATATTGTAATGGTGATGACCAGGTTTAGGTTAGATCATCTCCACAGTTGCAGGTCTGGTTGGGTGTTCCTGGTCTGCAGTGGTTAGTACCCACCAAAAATGGACTGAGGAAGGACATTCCGATCTCAGGACAGTTGGTGCATGGTCCTGGTCCATGGAGGTCCACTTCTCTACTATCAGGACTTCAGGGATCTGCTGCTAATGTCTTGGTCCAGATACCACAGAACACCTTCAGAGGTCTGGTCGAGGATGACCTCAATCAGAGCTGGTTTTGGTGGAAACCTACACAATATTAGACAGCTGGTAATAATTTTCTGTTCTCATAGATACCCGATTGGTTGACATCTACTTGTTCTTTAAAGTAGTTTTAGGAGGTACTATCCACTTTACACTGGCAGGGTTCTCCCCTGACAATGGAACAACAGTGCTGTGCCAGGGTACTGCTAGCTTAGTGCCCCTATACTCAATTTCAATTTTTTTCTATTTTTCCTAGATAATTTTGCTAAAATCTACCGAAATCCATCAGGTTTGCAGGGACGTGCTCCATTTTCCAGCGCCATGTTGTTTTTCCTTTGAAATCTCACGGAGTTGCATCTATCACAAGGTTTTAGCACAAGACACACCGCCGCCACCGCCAGGATACTATGTATTTCTGGGGAGAACGCTGCATTGGGAATGAACAACAGGATCTGTAGATGCTCTGATCTTCAGATTTGATCATCACTATTTATCCCTTTTTAAATTTGCTCAGATCCAACTGTGTTATTTTTGCTGTTTCCAACTCATAAACGTTGAAGAAAAAGTTCAAAAATCACAAGAGTTTATTCAAGGTGCTCTTTGGGGAAAAAAAGATTCATAAAGTTGATGACAAACAGGAAGAAAACTCCAAGACACTCTCTTTAAACATTAAAATGCCATCATTCTCATGGCATGGTCATGTGTAGACCTAAAGTGTAAAGCTAAATATGTCTATACATGACCATGCCATGAGAATAAAGGCATTTTAATCCTTAAAGAGAGTGCCTTGGAGTTTTCTTCCTAAATCCCACCCACGGGCAGGTCCCATTATGAGATAATCCAAGTGAATACTATTTGCCTGTCAGAATGTTACAGCTGATCAACGTACATACAGTATAGGATTTTTAAGAATGGAGTCCACAGTGCACTACAGTATACACACCTGCTATCTGAAGGATATAGCAACCCCCATTTATGTCTTTATTTCTTTTAAAAATAAATAGAGAAAAAACTCAGCAGTCACAAACACAATAAAAAGCTAAACTACAAGAATTTGTGCAAAAGTGACTCAGTGAGACTCTTGACACTCTTTTTGGATGGAAACTGACAAGATTGTGTTGGTGATGTGTTGTTCCGCAGCCCTATCTTTGTGCGCTTCTGTTTACAGCCACACATAATCTACAAGTGGGTTTGTCTGAGTGAATCTTCCACTCTTTGTGAAACTGTGTGGTTTCGTGTCTCTGCCAAAAATAGATGCTAATAATGCTAAGTCAGCTATTTGACTGTTAGGAAACGAGTGAAGCCATGTTGCACTTAGAAATGAAGACATTTTTAAACATAAAATATTAGACAAGGGACCAATTACTTAACTTCACACAAAGATAAATGAGTTGCCTTGTTAAGCAGTCAATATTGATTAATGACAAAAATGATCAAGTCGAACAAGGGAGACAGAGCGTTGTTAGTGTCGGTTTCCAGCTCATTATTCTGCAGACAGTTTTGGGTTTCTGCGTTCTGCAGAGGAACAATCTCATGAGTCAGAGCCACTTTGGTACTTAGTGCCATTAATGATTTCTAAACAAGCAGGCAATTAACATCCACACACTGAATAAACTGGGTGAGATTTCTCATTTCTCTTTGCCTGCGCTCTCCCTTCCACCCACAGCTAATTAATTGCAGTCTGCACTAGAACTTTGTAAAGAAACCACAAAGTTACAGCTGGCACTAATGTAATGGTTGTCTCCGAAGTGCCATGAAGAATAAACCTGCCATGTTATATTCTAATGTTGCATCGAAGAAATCAACTGCCAGGCAAGAGCAGACTGTTATCTCTACACTGGTGGAGATTTTAAAGGATTGATATTTTTTAAATTTTTGTTTTTTTTTTAAATTGGAACAATGTATTTTCAAACATTTCCTTGTGGTCTACATAAACTGTAAATGCTATGCTTTGGTCAGAATTCTTCATTAGTTCAACTCCACAGGTCCATCTTCAACCCTGTTTCTGACTAATGACACAAGAAAGGTGGTTTTGAGCGCTGGCCCTTTAAATGCAAATGAGCCACTTCATGCCCCACCCCCTCCAGGTTGTTGGCTGTGCTGCTCTGTCCCATTCAACCAACAACTGAACATT
>JAQQZY010000005.1:43217352-43234579 GCA_030068375.1 Ostorhinchus rueppellii
AATTTGCTTTGCCAAAGGAAACTTCATAAAGTATATGAGGCTTCCCTTGATATTCTACTGTCTTTATTATGAGTTTTATTGAACCACATTTCAAAGCCTGACCTGACATGAAGAAATTGGGGGAGGAGAAGAGAGGGGGAAGAGAGAAGAAAGGAGTGAAGGGGAAGGGAGGAAGGAGGTGGTTGAGACCCTCACAGGAGAATCTGAACAAATACTAACAGTAGCAACCATGGAGATAATGATGATGGGAACAATAACTAGAACCAGATATCAGTCATTTTCAACTAGAAATGTGTAATGTGTATGCATGTGTTTTTAATAAGATCTCAAGGTTGGAAAAAGGTTGATATTTAATGTAGCTGATAAATGTTTAGCCGTAATAACGTTGGTGTTCATTTTCCACAGATTTTTTTCAGATAAAGCAGGGGTTCCCAACCTTTTTTGGCTTGTGACCCCATTTTAACATCCCAAATTTCTGGCGACCCCAGATATTCAACACTGAGACATTTTTCTCTTGGAGATATCATAGCGGGGCCAGGTGGGTGAAGACCACCTGGCCATCTGTTCAGTCCGTTTTTTTGACTGTGACTGCGTCTGGGCAGGTTGAAGCGTAGTAACACCCGCGGTCACATGATCGGGTCAATTAACATATGTCCTCTCAGATATTATATCCTGTATTTTATTTGAACTTGATTTTTAATAGGAAAAATGAGAAGGTGTTTTAATTGGAACGAAATATATATTGAATCATTAAAATATTTTTATTAGTATATATATTTAGAAATTTCAGCCGACCCCATTTGAATTCCAGCCGAACCCATGTGGGCTTACAGTATGACCCCAAGCCTGAAAAACATGGAGATAAAGCCTAATTCATGTGTTTAGCTCCTCAAAATGATTAAATTATCTGAGTTTATTCCTGAAAAGGGTCAGGATAACACATGGCCAAACCCTACAATCTTTCTCTGAATTTAATTACAGCGTTTTAATTCACTTATAATACACAACGCAGAGCTCCACATGAACTACAGCAGTGTTTACCAACCTTTTTTGAGCCATGGCACCTATTTGACATTAGAAAAATCACAAGGCACACCAAGGGAGGGGTGTGGCAGGGTCATCCAGGGTGCACAGGTGATGGTGTTGCAGGGCGTTTGGAACAACAAAGCTCAGATGGATGCACCAGAGATCCCTCAGACAGACCCCCCAAACTGAGGTCTGCTGTATAATAGTGTGGGAGGCATACCACCCCCCGCAACCACCTGATACCTATGGTTCGTGGGTAACACGTTAACCCGTGCATGACTACTAAGGGGGCTTTATCAACAGAACGCACCACATCAGGGCCAGTTCCCTTTTATTTTTATTTTGCAAAGGGAAGCAGCAGACTGTTACTGTAGAGTGGATCACTGGTGTGTGCAGTCGTATGGATCTATTACTGGCTTACAGAACCAATTAGTGAAACTGGATAATCTTCCATGGCACACCTGATAACTTCTCATGGCACACTAATGTAAACAGGCTGGGAAACACTGAACTAGGGTACAAAGATTGTTTTATGGGGCATTTTTGACCCATGAATTATAAAAGCATTTAAACACCAGAAAAAAGTTCAAAGGCCACACACAAACTCTCTCTAATACACACATTAAAGAAACTGGATGGACATACGAATTGAACTTCCATTTGACCTGCACCTGCACTCTTGACCTACAGCTAACCCTCACATCAAACAAACTCCCAAACAAAACAAAAAACAATGTCAGACAGAATAAAAACTAATTCAGTCCAGAGGATCTAAAGGTCCCTGAATCACAGGAGCCCTAGTTGGCTCCTGCTGAAGCCATGAGGAGACGTTTCACTGTCCAACAGCTATTTTTAGAATTCACTTCCTAAAAAATATAAAAGAATAAACAGTTGACAAAAAAGTTCTAGATTCTTGACTGTTTTTCCCCTTTCAATGTAATTAATTCAGAAGTAATTATTTCACATTTATATAATAGCAATAATAAAGCTTTAGTGTGTAAAAGAAAACTGTTATGACACTTGGTTTGTGGTTAAAAAAATGTAATACTGTTCACTGGTGATCATCTTTTTGTATGGTGTAAAAAAATTACATGATAAAAACTAAATTAAGTTGAGCTAAAATTGAAAAATAACAGGTTGTTTCATCATGTAAAATAGATTTTGGATTTAAAATTCAATTAAGCTGCTTTATTTTGGGGCTTTGGTAGGGCGTGGAGTAAAAAGAATCTTAAGATCGCACAAGGGTTAAATGCAAATGAGCCACTTCAGGCCCCGCCCCCTCCCCGTTGTTGGCTCTGCTGCTCTGTCTTGTTCAACCAACAACTGAACATTTTAGGTAATCAGCTTGAAGTTTGGACATATTTTCAGTATGGACTACAACCGCTGCTGCTGATAAACAATTATGTCGTACTTGGAGAAATGTTCGTCCGAATTCTTGACCTTATTGGTGCAAATGTTGCAACATAACAAATTAAGCAGGAATTAAAACAGGTTGTAAAAATCCACTCAATTTTTGCCAAAATAAATATAAAGATGGTTTTGCAGCACCTGGAGGGTTCAAATTCAAACTTTATGAACTATTAGGGTCCAAATACACAAATAAATGAACCAAAGACCAATAAAGGTGGGTTTAGCTAAATATGACCTCTTTAAGTGTCCCCAGTGTACTGTAGTAAGTACTGTCAATGACTACAGTGGGATGGTCTAGTGTGCACACAGGGCCCATGAGGTAAAGTAGTGCTATCTACCTGTTATTATTTGACGTACCAGGGGAATGAAAAAGAACAGGGAAAATCAGTGAAGTGCATTTCAATGAACAGGAGCCTTTTAAATCTCTTCAGCTTTAATTTTCTGTCCTCTTACGGGTATTTTTGCCTCAAGGCTCTAAACAAAGTGCAGGCGTACCACACTGGGATTTCTGATTATCTTCTCCTCCCAACATGCCTTCTTTGTAGTAAGATGCAGGAAACAGCCTCACAAATTTGCATGCTGGAAAAGGATTAAGAATCAATTTAGCCTTTGCAGATCTTAACCATTTAAAGATCTGTACAATGTTTCATAATGCAAGGGGATACCACTCAGGACGAAAAATGAAAATGAAAATGGACATGCATACGGTACAGCAGGAGGCTAAACGCTCTGTGAAAAAGATGGATGCTCTTTATGCAGTTTGCCAGTCAACTCTTGCTCTGTGCCTGATTCCTTTCATATATTCTCAAATGAATTTTTTTAGCACATTCTTGCACCAGTCACAGTGAGAGACTAATGTTCATTTATTTAATGTGGTATAAAATGTAATAGTTATTCGGATGAAAGTGAAATGGAGTAGCTGTTACCTCGCTGCTTATTATCACCAGCTAACCATTCAGCTTTCACCTTTCTACCTCATGTCTCTCAAACAGTGATTAATCCACCTCATTGCAATGCAATTAGTATAATCTATATTCAATTGGGCTCATCATCACCTGCTAGTCAGTATTCATTTCCCGTGGGCTTTGGAGCTGCTGTTACTTCCGACCTCTATCGCTCAACAAGAAAACTTTAGTTGACTTTTAATACAGCGGTAGTGTTTGTGTTTCTTGTTGTGTGTTCCTCTGAGAGTTTTATTTGTTTAAAACCCTGAAGGAAATTACCTTGTTACTCAAGAATGATAGTCTCTTTTTCCCCTCATCCCATTTTCATCCAAAGATCAGCTTCTGTCAAATAAATGACATCCTTGTTTTCAATTTGGTTTGACTTCTTCCTGCTACTCCTTTGTTTTCCTGACTCCTCTGTCTAAATGTAATGCCTCTGCTTTTGTACGGAGATTTCGAGAGGATTATAAATCTGATCCATACCGATCTCTTCTGCTGTTCTTGTTTAGTTACAGAGCTTATTCTGTAGACTGGCATTACAATATGTTAATCAGTTCAGATTAGCTCATTTAAAGAGTTTACCTGATGCTCTTTAGGAATTTGCGATTACACAGGCGACCTGAGCGTGATGCTATGGTTCTTAGTACCCCACCAGTGACGCAATCTATTCCACCGAGGTATTTGGAGCGTGGCTCAGATCTTGTTATTTCAAGCATGTCAGAGATTCAGCATTTAATCTTCAGGTGGGTGCCAAGGGACTTGTCTCATGCCTGGTTGTTCACCTCTATCCTCTGGCAGGGGACCACCCTCTGCCACCCTAAATTAACCACAGGCACCGTAGACCACAGGTCACACATGAGAGGATGTGACGGCTGCTCGCTGTAAGAAAAGGTTAATGTCATGCTTGTAAGGTGATTAAAATTCATGAAAAAGAGGGAGGAGGAAGTCTGAGAGAAATGGGGTGCATGTGTGGGGGTCAGGTTGCCTTGTGTTTAGATCCTCGAGTGCTTAGCCTTCCCCCGACTGCAACTGCTGAATAAAGGATCAGCAAACAGAAAGAGATTTCATTCAAGCCGTGCAGCGTGAACGTTGTGGTTGTAAGCCGTGTTGGCAGGTGAAAGATGCTGATGCAGAATGGGAGGTGAAGAGGTCATGTGTAATACAGTGTAATATGCTGGAGGCAAAAAGTCACCCAAGTGAGTAATCAGACGACCTTTCATGCTGTTTAGTGGAGCTCACCTAGAAAATAGGCCTACTTGGGAGAAAATTACCAGCCTCTAGCTCAAAAGTCAATCCTGTGGCAAGTGTAATGACTATTTGATCTCACATGTACTGAGGGTGGGAGTAATAAAGCCCAGTGTAACTATCGTTCAGTATATGTGCATTATTTCCTTTGTAATTGTGATACTAGATTATGTCAGATGTTTGGCTTAAGTCTGAATGTTCTAGTGGAAGGGCTTGTATTACAGTGCTATAATAGGTTCGATTACATGGTTTGTTGCTGCTGATGTAATCATCCTGATACATAAATATATGCCTCTATAAAATAGCTCAATAGAAGCATCTGCAATTGTTTACCTTTACAGACAAAACAATGATTTGATGATAATTGGGCTTCAGTAATTTTCCACCAATTAACATTGTTATGTAAAATTTCAAACTGTGACTAAAATACTAAATTAATCCTATAATCAGTATGTGCATAACTTAATGAGCACACCTAGAGCTGTGCATATTCATGCAGTGCTGTAGCTGAACTGTCATTCATTCAGTGTGTGGTGAAAAGGTTCGAACAAGACCTCAGTGACGTTTTCTTCCAATGTCTACACTGAAGGGCTTTTTTTGTTGTTGTTTATTTTTTTCAATCCATAAAGACCCAGTGTTAGTTCCCCAATAAAATGTTCTTTATATTTAATCTTTCTTAAATGATTTATCATCATTTATTTATAATATAATTCTCTGTATTTTGTATTTTATCAGTATAAATCAGGTATTTTCCTGACTTTAATTTACTGTTGTTGTTAATAGTGATGGGAAGTTCGTCTCTTTTGGCTTGGCTCCCAAAGAAAGAAGAGCCGCCTCTTTCGACTCCTGAACAGCTCTTAATTTAGGATTTTTTTGTAGGCCTTTATTTTTCCATAACTTTGCAAAAATTAATGGTCTGTGACACAAACCATTCAATGGAGCCGGCTCTTCTTTAGGAGCCGAGCCAAAAGAGACAGTTCTTGGAAAAGAGCTGAATTTCTAGAATCACTAGTTGTTAAGACACAACACTCTGGTGTGGACTCGAATGCACGAGACAATCAAGCTGAAGATGATTTTCAAGATATGTTAATGGTCAGGCTAAAACAAAACTCCAAAATCCAAAAATAGGAAAACCAAGGGAGGGAGCAAAAGGTGCTCAACTTCAAAGTACAAAAAATAACCAAGAGAAAGCCTAGCTGCTGAATAAATGTCCACTATAGTCACCACTGTGCATGAAAGGGTTAAGGTTTGTTACCAAATAGCAATCTGCAAGAAAATAGCAAGATGTTTCTTTTTTTTCTTTTTTTTTTTTTTGTAGTTTTGTCAAACCAGTTCATTTTTAAGATACAAGGTGTTGTTTTTTTGCCACTGTTATGCTGTTATGAAGGAACTCCAATTTTGCAGCGAACTCAGTATCAGTATTCTTATTTTAAGGTAGAATAAAGCCTGAAAGCATTCTGTTAGAAACAATACACTGTGCTATCTGGGTACATTGGTGTAAACTGGTCGAATTGCAGCTCGTCTTATGAATTCTAACTCAGAACTAGGCTCTACTCAATTAGATCCACATTGCAGCAGTTAAACTTTTGAGAAATTGCTTCTGAGCCATTGCTGAATCTTGGCTCTTAAAAGCGCGATGATGAAACCCTTCTGCCAGGAGTGTTGTTTCAAGTGGATTATGGGGCATTGCATGTAGTTATATCCTGCCTTCCTTTTATCAGATTTTCCCCAGGTATCACCGGCTGACCTGTAGCTGAACCTTCCATCAAATCAATAAGCGTAAATCCCCATTCTGGCTTGACAGTTCCATCCTCCACCGCCCCAACTTCATCCCCCACAAGTGAAACCTCGTTAATTATCCCGGGACAGTCCTTGCTCCAATATGTCCTCTAATGAATTCCTCTAGTGGGAGCAAACTGTTTGAAAATGTAAATCCTAGATTCAAACGGATTTTACCAGTTAAAAACCGAGACCCAACGTAAGCACTGTAGCTGAAAGGGAATTTTTGGATTGATCTAAAAGCTGGTTGTAGAAGTTGTTATTCCTTTATTGCAGGCAGTTCATTACTGGTCAAGGTTAAAGTGTACTCCAGCAGTGAACTGAGTCACACCCCTAGTGTTAATCACCTTTAAACTTCTATGGCTTAATCCATTTCCAGGGGTGAAATGTTGTGATAGTATTAGTGTGATCAGTGGGTTTACTGTGATCTGAATCTGTGAATCTAGGATGTATCTCTACTGCGGTCCTTATGATAGGGCTGCACAATTAATTCATTTAAAATCATTTAATTCATTCATTAGGATGATTTTTTTTTTTTAAAAGGGAATTGTCAAATCGATTTTATCTCTCCCATATATCCAGCAAGTTCATTTAGTCTACTTAGATAAATGTAATTCTTTTGTTGCTTTATGTAGATGTCTTTTTACCTTTTACCTTCTGAGGAAGACTGCAGATGACCGTCAAAATATATAAAGGTCAAATAATTTGCTGTGCAAATGAAAAATAACTTGTATTTTGTTTGAACAATTCAAATAAACTCAACCAGACTGCTCCTTGAGACAACGTTTTTCCAAATAAAATAGGAAATGCACAATTATCTATAACTATGTCAGTAAAGTAACTTTTTTGAAGAAGAACAACAAACAAATGTTGGTAACAAAGATGCATATTTTAACAGTATCAGTGGCTGCAGTGAGTCCATTTACATTACACATCTCAGAACATTTAAGTGTAAACTGTACAAACTGTGCAAAAATACAAACTTTGCACATATTTCTTTTCCAGTCCAGTCCTTGTCCGTCTCTGTCTGGTCTAGTGACAGATCACCATGGCAGTAGATTGGTTTAACGTACATCTCTAAAATGAGTCCAGGGTGCTCCAACGCTTAAACATTAGTTCCACCTTCTACATGTTCTAACCTGAAGAAAAAAAAAAAACACCCAGAAGTGATCCTCTGGCCCCACTGGTAAGCCTTTGTGCCTCCCCTAGGGGGCCCACCCCACAGTTTGAGAAACACTGCATTACAGTAATACAGAGCTGTACAGCATAATTTAAAATGAGTAGCGATGTCACCTAAAAATCAATATGTTTGTGTTCCTGTTGGTGCAGTCTCAGCTCAGTGCTGGACAGAATGACAAAGACTTGAAAACTGCAATGTGATCCATATTTGTGTATCGAATGATGAGTCACTGGACTCTGTTTCTGTCACAAACACTTTATAATAACTTTCTTCAGCTGTCATTTTGACAAAGTGTCATGCACGTATCATCTGTGGGCGGCTTGAAGATATGTATTTATTTTTTAGTGTTTGTTGTGTACCCCGCCTTCGCCTTAAGTAGCTGGGATAGGCTCCATGCGACCTCCGTGACCCTCGTGAGGATAAAGCGGGTATAGAAGATGAATGAATGAATGAATGAATGAATGAATGTTGTGTGTGCAGCACTGAGCTGAAAGTAAGAGAAAAGGAGCAGATGAATGAGGTCGGACATTGAAGAGAGCAGACAGTCAAGTGAAAAGATAACAGAAAGAAAACAATACCATTTTGTTCTGTTTTTTAGTGCTACTTAAAGTAAAGATTATTCTTCACTTTAATTCTCTCCTTGTCATCACAGAGATTAAAAAAATGTTAACAGCATTGCGTGTAGTTTTACAGTTGTAGCTGTTGAAATAGGTCAAAGTTGATTTCTTATTGCATATGAAGCATGGCTGTCTGAAAGTTGCAGATACCCCGTGTCACAGGAAAGTTAATTTTTCACTTACAGAGGTTTTCTTTTTCTTTTCTTCATACTTTCACCAGATGAGTGTTAGTGGTTCTGACAGGGTTATTGCTTCCCCTGGCTGCCCTGCTGTCTGCAGCTCTTGATCTGTAGAGACAGGGCCAAAGTGAGACAAGCTCCCCACTTTATCCCTGCAACTGCCTTTCTCATTCTGTGCCTTTATCTCTTACCCGTGTTTACATCCCATCAAACTTAATGTGCCTAATCTGTCAAACACTGTCTCATCATTTATACATGTTAAACTCTGGAGTTAAGTTTTACGATACTGTAGGTGTGTGTGTGTGTGTGTGTGTGTGTGTGTGTGTGTGTGTGTGTGTGTGTGTGTGTGTGTGTGAGCAGAGTATGAAGAGAAACATGTACTTTTTCTTTGTAGATGATAGTCACAGTCATATATGGACACAGACAAACACACCCTCTTTGATCTTCTTCCTTCTAACTTTTTTTGTGCACTTGCCATTTTATAATATATTTCAGTGTAATTCAGCTGCCTCTACGCTCTCCTTTTTGGCTGTCCTTTCGTTTCATCTGCTGTACATTTATCTAATAGGTTACAACAATCCTCCTGCATCCCTGTTCTTTGATCTGATCTAAGCCTCTCACACTGATGCTATCAATGCTATATTTGCTTTTTGCGGGAAACACAAACACAAAAGTAGAGTTGCATTTGTTTTTGGCTTGTTGATTCAGTTGGCTGACAGATGTACTGTAATTCCATCAACACAGAAAGGATTTTTTTTTTTTTTTTGCATATTACAGCTCTCATTCTTTGCACTGGAGTAGTCTTCACCCTGCCAAGGTTAGGGTTTTGATTCGCAGTGGGATCACACATGTTTCCACTGCTTTCCCATGGCATGTTAGCCTCATTTTTTTACTGTTTAACTTTCAAATGTCAATCCAAACCAGACATCTGTTATGCAATATTTTTTATGGGTTGTAATTTTTATTCCAATCACCCGTCTCATTTCAGATTTTTCTGCAGGATTTTAACCTAAAATGGACCATGTCTAAGCAAATATGGATCATGTTTAAATGACAGACAGAAAAAAAAGTTACAACAAAAAGAAATGTTTCACAGACTGGATATCCGAACCTGTGCTGTACCTGGATATGATCACACCTTTCCTGCAGATGTTGCGTTCACAATCATGTACCACAGCCTGTGCCCGAGAACGAGTGGGTGTCACGGGACAAATGCGGAAGTCAGAAGAAGACAAACCCATACATCATCAACCGAGCAACTGTTCTGTTCAGTTGTCTACGACGGCAGCATTACTTGTCTGTCTGTTAGCCTGGTTGAGGCAAAGTAAAGCAGAGCGACCTTTGTTGTCCCTGATACATCACTGAGTGGTTTGGTTGATAAGGCCAACCTATGCCACACAGATCCGAGGCTTCACTGGTCCTGAGACTTTTTGGGGGGAAGGTACTTTTGACCGGGCTGCGAGTTGGCATGGTCTTCTCAGGCATTGTGTCTCCATTATAGTAATGATCCTGTAAGAACCTCACGATGACGTCATCATATCGAGTCTGTTTCTGTAGTAACGTCCCTAACAGAAAGTGCCAAAGCAAAGCAGCAGCAGAGGAGGAAATCACAACAAGACTGGACATGGACACGGATGAAGTTTGTTTGTTGTGTTTATGCTGTTGCTGTACACAGTAATGGTATCAGAGGTCGTCGTATTGTGAAACTCCTCCAGCACCTACTTTTTTGAAATTGGAGGTTGTTTATCGCAATCTGCTGATGTCATTTGCAACAACCAATCTGTGCGAGTTAGCCACTAGTACCGCCCAGCAACTCTACCGGGCTGTTCTCGAGTACCTACCCTCGAGCAGGTACTCTTTTGGTTCCTGAAAACGGCCCAGTCAGTGGAGACACACGCGTATCATGAAGTTCCTGTAAAATGGCCCAGAAGTTCCGATAGTGGAAACGCACCTCATGGTCTCATGTTGACTAGATCACTTGTCTTGTTGGAGTGGTGATTAGGTCATTTGGTCTTGGATAGAGATTGCATTCACGCTGCAGTGTTTCCGTACTGGAATTAACACAGTCCGTACCCAGGACTATCTTCTCAGCTGGACTCAGGTACGGTGCATGGAACATGGCATGGAACATTTGCATTGACATTGATAAAATTAAGTGGAATTTGGGGTCCAATGTACTCGAGTACTGACTCAGATATCCAGTTGAAAACAGCCTCAGTTTTCCATCATCTAGGTCTGAATATCTGCCACACAGGACTTATCATAGATCCTGTGATAGCCACAGCCACACAGATTAATATAATCATAATGCACACTTCCCTTCCTCATTAGTTTGTTTCATTAAAAAAGATTTTTTTTCATTTGCAGTCACTTACCTTGTTCATTTCCAGGCTACCGCACGTGAGCATTTAATAGTAATTTTGTATTTATTCATTTTAATCTTGCTCTGTTTATATGGAGCGCACATAAATTAAATTCTGTAGAGTAATTATTAGCAATATTAATTTGTATATTATTTGTGTCTTTGAGTTACCAGGCATGGCTGATGGGAGGGTTCTTCCTGGTGTAGCAAAAGATGTGGCTGAGGGAGGAGGGCTGTTAAATGCTGGCGCCGGCTCATCACAGTGAATCATGGGCTGTGGCATAATTGGGGGAATTTAGTCTTATTTAGGTTTTCTTGGTACATAGTTATAGGTTGTGTCCATTTTATTTTCCCCTTGTGTGTCACTGGGTTTGGCCAGGGCGCTATATGTGTTCATTCTTGTATCATTGTGTCATGTCAGGTCATTCAGTTAATACCTGCTTAATTGCAGTTATTTTCATTACAGTTAAATTGGGATGACCTCCCTTATTGGCCTAGTTTTCATAACTTTGGCTCTGTGTTTTTTGCATTCTTGTGGGTAAATTAAATTTAACAGTTTTTTGACACTTTAATCCTGTTTTCTCATCACTCTACAGCTGACAGCTTTGTCTCACTAGACCAGTGTTTCCCAACTTTTTTTGAGCCACGACACATTTGACATTAGAAAAATCACAAGGCACACCACCAAACAAAAATGTAACAAAAAGTATATATTTTTTCAGAATATAATACAAATATTTTCTCAGTATACTTAGTGTGAAACCTGGGCCTGTTTAGTTGAACACAAAACTGAGATTCTTCCTCAACAACTCTGAATCTCTCCCTTTTGTCGAGGGGGAGCTGCTGCAGGGACATCGGGGGTGTGCGCAGGTGACATTATTGCACGGCGTTTGGAACAAGAAAGCTCAGAGGGGGGCAACAGCGTGGGTAACCTGCTAATCCATGCAGAACACACTGCATAAGCACCAGTTCACTTTTATTTTTATTTTGCAAAGGGACGTAGGAGACTGTTGTTATACAGTGGATCATTGGTGTGTGCAGTCGTATGGATCTATATCACACTTACAGAACCAATCAGATGAAATTGGATAATCTTCCACGGCACACCTAATGACTTCTCACGGCACACTAATGTGCCACAGCACACTGGTTGGGAAACATTGCACTAGACAACAAATCACACTGATTCCAAGCTGTTGTTAGCCATCCTTTTGTGCATATTGTGTATGCTGCATTTACAACTTGCTAAAAAATGAGAGGGTATATTCAGTATTTCAACTGAACAGTGAAAGATTTGGGTGGACATGGCAAATGTGATCCACCTTTATCCAGACTGCAAATGAGTTTTTATGTTATGGAAGAATGCACTGCTTACCTCAAGAAATCCTTTAATGAGGACAGCTAAAGCCAGTTATTATTGTGGGAAATGCTACTATTTGGATGTAACATTATTACAACCCTGCTTGTTGCCAGTTTAATTGCGTTCACCTGACCTCAGCTAACTAACAAGGTCAAAACAGGGCGGCCGTGTGTAGGTGGAGAATAAATGTACACTGTCCTGGTTTCTATTGGATAGCAGATGTTGCGCTGAAAATTAACGTCCTGAGTAGCCGCAGATTGTTTTGGCCTTGGCACGCTGGGGTGTTAATTTGAGTGTGTTTATGTGTGTGTAGCTATCCAGAGGCTGCATGGGAGATGAGAAGTTTATGATTCATGAAGACATGCCTGGTTGACGCACACAGAGGCAGTGAAGTATTGGCACCATGTAAGGCTTGCAGCGGTTCAGACCATCGAAACAAAACTGCTGCAGGGAGCCAAGTGGCCAAATGGCAGGTGCTCACGTAGGACCCCATGTGCATGAAAGCAAACACTCCACAGAGGCGACAATGTATTAAATTGGTTGGATGATTTGCATGCGCTGTTGCATACAGTACAAAGTTCATAAAAAAATACTGTTTTGTAACCTGCCATAACACATGGAAACAGACTGTGTAATGCATTGCTTAGAATCACATTTGGTCATTTATTCAGCACACACGCACACACACTGTTTCATGCAGTGTCCCAACTGTCGGAGGGGCACATACTCTGACAGCTCCATATTTCATCTAATAGAGCATCAATGGGCCTTTTCAGTCCGGTCAGGGGCTGTGCAAACTGCCACTGCAGGTGTCGTACAGCTGTCCTGGGAGACAGTAATAAATAAGGCCACATAGTGTTTAATGAAACAATATGAAAATATTCTCTTACCCTCAATAGCCCTGAAAGGAGAGAAGGATAAATCAGTGGGTGGACCAGACCGTGGTCAGGCGTTTCCTGTAGCTCACTCTGTCTACCCCCTCACTTCTTTTTGTCTCCCTCCCCCTCAGAAATGCAGCGTAAAACAATCAGTCATCCCTCATTTTCTGTCTCACCGGGCAAAGTGGGTGTAGATAATGGAAACACTTGGTGACCACTCGAACCCTTTGCTTTTTTTCATTCCTTTGCAGCAACCTTCACACTGGAAAGATCTATGTTCACGCCTGGCATGAGTTATTATTCCCACCTAGGTTTCAATTTCTCAGTATGAATGAACATTGAAGTTAAGTTTTCGAGTGCCTGTCATTATATAGCCTCACGTCTGAAGAAAAAATCTTGAAGTGCAAAACCACTAGAGTAAAATGAAATCTAGGTACAGCATTACTCACTTTTCTCCATGTGGGAAAGCCTTGATTGTTGAACTTTGCTGACCCATACATTGTTGCATGAATGTTATAAATACGTGCATCATCTACAGCTGAAGCACAAAAGACATCCGTTGAGTGGAGAAGACTCACAGAAAGCTTTTCATCTAAGTACATTTGATACTGGTCAGTGAGCAAAATGAATCTGAATAACTGTCGGACATAGGATTAATGTGTTTGTATCGTGATTATCAATGAATCACCTCACATACTTTGTTAGAAACAATCTGGATTCAACTAGAAAGGCAGGTTTAGCGTGGGCACCCCTGTTGTGTTGTGGGTGCAGGCCAGAGTCCATTGGCTCACTGAACTCACATCTTTGTCAGAATGTGTGCTTTATTTTACTCCCATCATCTGTTTCTTTTTTGGCATTTGATTTTCAAGGAACAGACTCCATCCTGTTTTGGCTTCCAGCACCTTTGTGCAACATGAACTCAGGCACCTTGTGTGTGAAAAGTCTGCATCCTAAAAATAACCCTGTTGGAGAGGAATAAACAACCTCCATCCTTTACGTGACGTAACACAGACCTGAAATCAATTCTCCACACAGCAATTGGAAACTTGTAGCTGCAGCCACAGGAGTTTCTTTAAACATATCTTTCTTTCTGTTAATACAACATTTATTGTGCATAAATGAACAGGCTGTTCATTTTCATGTTTGGCAGGAAAGAATACTTTTCAGGCTTCAATTTGTGTGCTCTTGGTGTGAGGGATTTCTTGTGAATGAATTTTTATTTAATTCCCTTATGTTGTAAGTATATCAAGAGGTCAACATGAATCAATGAACTAAAGGATTGTGCCAGCTGAATAGTATCCCATCTGTGCAGCGCCACGGGTGGCTTCTTTCTCAGGGTGTGTCCCGTGATGGGGCGCAGATTGGCAGTGCCAGCCGCCAAACGATGAGCCAGGTGTCACGTGGGGCTGCAGTCTGTCGCTTTACCCCACGGCAGACTTTTTCCAGGCAAAACGGAAATGAGCAGGTTGGAGCTCAAGCAAAAGGACTCGGACTGGGTGGGAAAAAAAAATCATTGTCCTTCTGCTAGTGTCAAACCTGAAATGTAGGGTAGAGGTGCAGGGCGTGATCTGATTCTCAATACCACACTGCCCTCTGTTTTCTTTCAGCACTTAGCTTGCCTCCCCTGTGACGTTCCATTTCAATAATTACATTTGTCTCCTGGTTTTTAATTCCTTGCTTCGGCCAGACATTTCCTTTCCTTATTTCACAATCATTTTAATTTTCTGGAGATGGTGTTAAGTTTTTATTACGCTAATGTCTGAAACGTAAACCATGATTTAACTGAGTCCCACTGGAAAAGAATTGAGTAAGTGTTTGATTTGATTTGCTCTGAGGTATGTTTTACTCCATCTGGATTATCCATATTCTCATAAGCTGAGTTCTTAGATGTCGATCACTGTCAATATTGAGCTAAACGGGCGATGAAAGCTTTCCAGAAAGAATTGATGGAAAATTGAAAAATGCTATGTCTACCTCAGCATTTACATCAGCATTGCATATTTATTTGAAGATAAACACACAAACCTAAACTCACATACACACCCAGAAACATAAACAAACAGACGGTAAAGTGAGTCTCAGAATAAGCAATGCAGGAAGGGAGGCAGCTCTAGGCAATGTAACCCAAGACATCAGCGGTCACGAGGACCAAAGGAGAGGATCTCCATCCCTCAGGCCTGATGTCGGCCTCCGGGCCAAACCAGAACAGGCCTCCCTGCACCTCCTCGATCCCAAATAATCACAGGGCCTCCCAAAACCAGAGAAAATAACTTAATTGGTATGCAGTTTGAGTTTTCTTTCCAATGGCATGGCACTTCTATAAATTATACAAAGAAAATTTCTCCCTTCTTACCAGAAAGGTCTCAGCAATCTTAATCAGACTACACTTTTCACAATTTTCAGCCATTTTTTTTAAATTGTAGCTGTGAAAGGCACATAATCTTGACAAGTTAAGTATGCGTTTTGTTGGCTCTCCGTTGTAATAGCGCTACTAAAATAACAGAAGAAAGAAAAGCTCAAAGCACAGCCAAACAGTAGGGGGAATACACAGGGCCTGTCAAATTAGAGGCAACACAAAGACCCGCTTGTTGAGAAGGGAGGGGGGTCATGAACTCAGGAACCGGACAAAGACCACAGCGTAAATTTTACCCGTGTAAACCCTTCCTCCCTCCACCACCACCTTCTGAAAACACGAAGACGTCAAAGTAAGCCAGAGAAATACGCTCCGGTCTTTCTTCAGCCTGTCAGCGGCCATCCGTCTCTCTTATGTGTCCTTAATAGCATCTGACCACAGCAGCCAGAGGAGGAGCAGCAGCGGTGCAGCCACAGGCTCACATCTGACCAAGCTGGAAAACTCTTTATTACTCCTAACTCTATCTGCCCGTTCCTTTCTCACTCTTTCTCTTCGTGATGCCTTCAGGTTTGAGCCGTCAGTCTCCAGGCGGTCTGAAATGGAGCGATTCCTTAGCTATTCTAACCTCTGACCTCTGACACAGCATGGAGCGAGATGTTAAGCTGCAGTAGGGGAGTAGAAGTGTGCAGTTGCTATTTGTCATACTTTGCATTCATAATCTTGTACATATCCGTGGCGACAGTGAGGTCAGCCAGTTTGTGACCCATTTGTTGCCCTGTGGTTAAAAGTCTCATTAGCGTCATGAGTCACTTTCGGACAACCCCATTACACCAGCTCACCTTTCAGGGTTAATTACATAAAATGTTCACTTTTAATCCCCTCCATTTCTTCTCATCAGCAGTGTGTGTGTGAGTGTGTGTGTGCATGTATTAAATTTATGATACCCTTCACTTGGAGAGTTGGTGTGCACGTATGTGAAACAGTAGCTAGAGGTTATTTTATCCAGTCGTGATATATGGAGTTTAATGTATGAGCATTGCTTCCGTGGCAGTGAAAGGCTATATCTCACCAGCGACACACACACACACATATACACACACGCGTACATAACGAGCAAAGTCTTCCCAATGTTACTCTGGCTGTTCAACGCTAAACCCATTTCAGCCTGGTGAGGAACTGGTGAGCGAGGTCACCGTGAGCCTCCTCAGAGGCCTTTCTGGCCCTCGGGGATGAGCAGTACTTAATGGCTGGTCTATGTTAAGTGCACCCCAATTAGACCAATCCAGGAAGTGTTTTTCCCAACATGCAGGATCTATCTTAAGGCATCACGCTCCAGGTTATACTCTGTGCCATGATGTCATTTTGCTTTTCATGAAGAATTTTTAGCTCTTGCCCAGTTTTATTTAAAATATCTATATATATTATTTAAATTCTTTGGTGATGATGTAATTGTATGTTTATTTATGTATTTACCATCTTCAGAACACCACCACTGGTAGTATTTTACAATTAAAAATACAATAAGATATATTATACTCTATTATACTCTTCTGCATTAAAGTAAAGACACTTGCTGACTAAAAAATAGTTTTTTTTGGTTTTGATTCATCTTGTGTGGAGCCTGTGGAATGCCACAGTCTCACTGGTAACGTCTCTAAGCATGGCATGCTATGCATCATTAAAGGGCTTAGATTCTACTTATTTTTGCTATTTGAGCATGTTCATGGAAAGTGTGAACACTAAAGAACTATTCATCATAAAGTGAAAACATGTGTCAATGATTACCCCTGGACTAAAGGAACACAAATAGTTATGATTGAAAGAGGTCAGGATAGAGAGCATTTCCCCATATACAGATCATTTAAGATGGATTATAATTTAATTCTGCAGTAAT
>JAQQZY010000005.1:43261521-43274921 GCA_030068375.1 Ostorhinchus rueppellii
CTCTCACATTCACACCTATGGGCAATTTAGATGAACTGATTAACCTATCAGTGCATGTCTTTGGATGGTGGGAGGAGGCCGGAGTACCCAGAGAGAACCCACACAGACACTGGGAGAACATGCAAACTCCACAGAGAAAGGTGCCACCACCCACTGCCCCACCATGTTGCCCCCTGTCTGTCATTGTTCCTTAATTCTTCTCCTGTTAATATGAGTAGCATTAGGGTATGACCCTCCAACTGTTGTCATACCCAAACTCTCTTCTCCAAGAAAATGCCTCATGTACTTTGGACAGTTCGTCTTGTCATGTCTATTTGACACATCGGAGCTTTCAGATGCCAAGACATTTGTCTAGGTTGCATGCTGTCCTAGTTTCCAGAACTGGAGATATGGCACTTATAATGATGGTGTCCAGTTTCATCAGTTGGAAGAAATGTGTCTTCTATGTTCCTGTGGATGAGCCCCGTTGATAGTTGTCCTCCAGTTGCCTTGCAGGATCGTTGAATTTCCATCTGAGTGTGTTTCTGTACAGCCAGCAGATTTTGTTTACCCAGATTATTATTATGATTTTTTTTTCCTCTTGTTTTCTATCCCAGCACTGAGTGCGGTCTTTTTATGGTTACTATAAAAGGTTGGAGTTTGCTTTGAGGCTGTCTTGATTCTCTTTCGCCAAAGCCACAGCAGATGTGCCGCTTTTGTTCTTCATTACCGATTGGCAGCTGCCTGGTGCACAAAGCTGCCTTAACATTTCAGAGACACAATGCGTGAGTGAAAGCTCACCCCTCTAATTAAGTAAATGGTGAGGATTTTGTTCCTCGTGTCAGCAGGGCAACAGAAAAATTGTGTTTTGAATAAAAATTATATATTTCTTGTGTTATGGTGATATCAGCAAGAGAAACCTCAATGGCTGATCCAGGAACAATAGTTTGATCATGACTTTGGAGCATTTGTAACATTCACCAAGACACACACACATACTGAGTATTCACATGCAACACGAAATGCATGCGCTGACTCAGACACAGTCACATGCATTCCTGCTATGTGGGGAGCTCAGACTGAGGTTTTGGGTACTGGGATGGGACCTTGCCACTTGTTTGTCCCACAAAGTCACCAGAGCCACTTAAAAACTCATTCAATGAAGCAGATGCCTGCTTTACCTCGAAGGGAAACAGCTACACACAAAGGAACTTCACTTGGGACCACACATGCTTGTGTATGAGGCTGTATCGGTGTCTGTTTGTATGTGTGCCATGGAAAAACCATTACTCCTGCCAGAGGAGGACCTGTGTGCCTTTGTGGTTTGATGTTTGAGACGAGGGCTTGTGTGATTAAAGATTACTAGTAAATCCCTCAGATTGGTTGGGATCAGAAGTTAGCAATACACCATTACTAGAACAGTTGAGAGTTCAGTGCTCTTGAGCAAGGCATATAAAACTTCCCTCATTTTCTGCAGCTGCTTGAATGGCATTGGCAAGTAGAGCGTCTGTACAAAGAGAAAATGACTAGTTTCAATTACTGACAACTTTGATCATTCATGATTTTTTTTTTTCTTTTCTGAAATATACGGAATGGTTTAAAATTAGAATTGAACTTTGTTAATGGTACAAACAATCAGTATGCCTGGAGGATACATATAATTTTTCTATCTGATTAAAAAAAACATAGTTTATTTTACCCATAACAAAATGTGCCCCAGGTCATTTCTCACCGTTCTCATACCGTGGTTCTTGAGTGACATGAATTCCTATATGCTCATTTAAATACACAATAAAAGCATCTCCTAGATGACAAGAAGAACAGTAATTGAATTGTCAGCATGCATAGTGATGTGATAAATTTGGCTGTAATGCACTGAACAGGAATAGGTTGTCTAATCCCTCTGGTGTACTATATGTGTAAAAAAAAAAAAAAAAACAGCACTAATGCATGGAGGCTCCACAAAAGGACTTAAGCCACCTCCTTACCCTGTCCTCAACCAGAATTCTTATGAAAATGATATAAAAACACACAATGATGTTTCTTTTATAATAACAACAGACGAGATAAAATTAGAAGAATCGAAAATGTATAACAACATTTTCCAAAATCGAAGTTTCACACAAGAATGGATGGATTTAAGTTTGATTTCAACACTTTGTGTCGCCTTGTTCTAAGCAGGTGCGTTATTTTTTCTTGTGCTCCACAAAGGTCAGACATTACGGTTAACTGGGCAGCCTTCACGGGACCTGAACAGAGCACTTCAGATTGGTAAACACTTGCCAGGGAAAGATTAGGAGTCTGAGCCTCTGAACCTGAAACCTGATTTGTTTCCCACTCGTATCACATTTCAGTCTCAGATGAAGTAGTTTCATGTTTATGTGTTTATACAGTTGACTTTCACAGTGAATATTTTGTACAGGGTGGACCTGTTTGACAGGATGCTGCCTCCACAATCAGACATGATTGACTGTCACAGCATTAATACGGATGTATAAAAGACATGGCATTAGCCCAAGTAAGCAGTAACACAATGCGGCAGTGTTGTTTGTCTTCTGTTCTGACACTTCACCTCATTCTCTTGCCTGTCACAAAGTTGCCTAAAGCTCCATCTGTAAATCTTTGTGATGGTGTAGGTTGGCATACACACACATATCCACTTCCCCATGACCTGTGTTGAATGTGAATCAGTTTGACACGCTTCCTTTATGTCTTATAAGCCTTTCAATCCCTTGTCAACAAACGTCAGTATATCTGTCTTTTAAGGGGCGACTCTTTTAATTCCAGGTTTTCGCTGATGTACCTTGTGACCTTGTTCCTTGCCTCCCTTTTGCTGTCGTGTCATAAGCCAGACCTCTGGTTGCCAAAATGCCAGGCAGCATTTGCAGCCTGTAATGCCCACTTATTCTCTTTTTTTAAACACACATATGAAAGGCTTGTTTACTAGAGATTTTATTTTTGGTGCAGACTTCCCAGCCTGATTCTAGGGAAATGTAGGAATAAATTATTCCGGCAGCATGGGGAGTCATTACCCAAATTCTATTCTGGGACTGTGTTGTGCTCAGCAACCACTTAAGGAGATGAAAGCAAAAGTGTATTTTTTGTTGTATTTTTATAACTTCTGTATATTCAGGGAATGTTGTCTGAGTATGCTTAAGTCGGGGGAGGGATGTCTTCTATTTCACAGCTACAGCAAGATGCCCTACTACCACAGTAGAGTGAAGGTTACACTGGCAACCTGCTGGCAACATCCCTATTTGTCTAACCTCTTGACTGATCCCAAAGGTGCTGCTGCATGAATACTTAATGCATGTTTGGCTTCACTGTATTTGCCGTGCAGATTTATTGGAAATTTTGAGATGTTATTTCACTTTAGACAGGATTTGCTTCCCTTTTCATCACTTTGTGCAGTAACTTTGAACAGTAACAGGACAGTAAGTAACATCTACCTTCTTGCTCTCATTCTGCACATGACTGGAAAGCGGTCCTCTCAGATCAGGTCAGGAAATTCATCAGACCTGTCCTTCTAAAACCGCTTTGTTTTTACACAAATGCTGAATTTTCCAGCCGTTACATTCTTACGTCTTAGTTCCCAGTTCTTTTTCCCTTTGATTGACACAATCCCCCACGTGAAGAGAAACCGCTGATTCCAACTGTTTTCATTGTGGGGTCTCAAAGCGCAGCAGTGCCAGAACTAGTGGTCTACAACGTCGAAGGGCAGGGGTGTGTGAAGGGGGGTCCCTTCTTATATAAAAAAGTATCTCTGCTTCTGCATGTGAGTCTATTACTGCCAAAACTCTGGAGATGAAACTCAGCTAATCCCCCTCTGTTTCCTTCCCATCATGAGCGTTTTGCTCAGTAATTGTTTACATCTGTCTCATTCCAAAAAAGCTGTTGCAGGGAAAAAAGCCCTCCAAAAATGTCTCAAGTCCCCGCTGGCCTCTGGATCCTTTGGCAGAGGATAAGAGAGGCTCTCCAAAACTCCAGCCAAACTGCACTGCACTGCAGTAACACCAGACCTCTTCCTCAAAATAAAGTTGTCCCAACAAGGTCACTACTCAATGTTTTAAGATGTTTGGGAGCTTTTGCTTCACCATGTCATTACTTATGGGAGACAGTGTTGACCCTGCTGGTTGTCATGAACCCATCAGTCATACCTGCACAGCCTTACTTTTGACTTCTTACGCTGCACGGAAAGCTGGAGGTTGTTATCATTAAGCTTTGGCCATAAATATATAATCGGCATCTTTTTGAGGGTGCGCACACAGTAAAAAATGTAGTGTCAATATTTCAGAGTCCAGCTATTTTAACCTAGATAGAGTATTTATAGCTCTGAAGAGAGTAAACCAGCTCTAACAGTAGAGTTAAAAGTCAGTGTAAAGTTCTGTACTGATGCAGTGTAAAATTCAACTCTATAGAGTGATGCTGCATTTCCACTGTGTGGTACCGGCTCGACTCAACTCTTTTTGCATTTCCATTATGAAAAAGACCTGAAATCTGGGACCCAGTACTAGTGTTTTTGGTATCACCTCCGCCGAGGTTCCAATCGATATGAAACTGTGACGTGTAAACACTGCAGACCGCTGATTGGTCAGACAGTGTTCTCTGTGACCTGCTGTTTTACTAAAAACAGATGTGGAAGTAGACAGTAAATATAGCTGTACATTAATCCACATGATGACAGCCAAAACCTACACCATGGTTGGTCGGAAAGATTCAGTCTTTGGTGGCCAATGTAAAAATTGAGACGAGACAACACACAATGAGCGAGTTTTCAGCAACTCTCTGAGTAGACGACACGAAAATGACACACCACATCGGAATACCGAGCTGAGCCAAGTCGAGCTGGTTCCATGTCGTGGAAACGTGTCATTAATGCCAGTCTGCCGCATTACATTGGGGACATTCGACATTTTACTCATTGTGTTCTATTTTAGGTGCAGGGGTTCAAAGGGGTTTTGTGTTCATGTTTATTTAGAGTTATACGTCTGTTTTAGAATGTATTTCGGCCTTTTTATGTTTTTATTTATTTATTTATTTATTTATTTTTATTAATGAGACACCATTAGTCAAACCTGTAGGCAGAACAATGCCTGACCTGATTGTCCATATGAAGCTATAATGGAATTGTAAGTGGGGAGGATTATACTCATCCAAAGGAAAAGTTTGGCCTAAGGTGATTGACACCCATAGAGCGAACTCATCCTGATCTTAGGGACCCCTGCACTTTTACATTGTGTTAGTATTAGCAGAGGATGCAAACTGATGAAGAAAATAATACTGCAAAGAAATAAATATTGCAACATTATAGTCATTTTTTAAGGTGGTGTACAGACTTTGTGTGATCTTGAAAAAGTCTCATTTTTATACATATATCTGATTGTACTGTAGTCTGCAGTTTAAAATGAGATTATCAGCACCAAAATAGGTTATTTCCAAATGCTATTTCCGCCTTCCCTGGTCGGGTCGGATAATACTAGACTGATTTACAGCCAACTTCCATCACTAAACTAAACTGTCCTACAAACAGACTTTATGAAGTTTGCTTGTTGTCTTGTTTCAAACATCACTTTGCACCCTGCAAGTTGCTGTCCTGGAAAAAGAAATGCAGTATTTGTAAAGAAAATCTACTCTTCAGTCATTAGCTTCAAAACAAATGCATGCCTTGGCCACAGCTATGCACTTATGACAGTAGGTGCTAGTGCTCCTGGGAAACAGAGTCTTTGTCCCTTGTCTGGCCGTAGATGTCACTGCAGTCACTTTATACGAATTGTCTGTACAAGTTCTTTAAATATACACAAGTATTATGGCAAACAAACCTATTTAGAAAGAAATTTAGTAACAAACCTTATCTCATTAACAACTTATTTTGCCATCTTACATCATTAAACATGAATAATAATAGAATAGGATATATATAGAATAATATATAGAATAATAGGAATAAAAAGTCCTGCAAAGAGACCTGCAATGAACTAGGCTTCAAGGCCAGTGTTTCTCTGTAAATCCCAGCACACTTTGGGATTTCCTGCCATTATTATTTTTTCTTATGTCAGCTCCTGTAGCAGTGTGACTGTATCACAACTAATCCTAATATTGTTACACTAATGTGTAAAATATGAGTTGAGGTTTCTGTATGTTTTTTGCACCAATGTCAGCTGGCAGAAATTAAATTTCTGTCAACTTGGGACTTTGCTGATTTTATATTTGTGGGAGGTATATGTGCTTTCTCATCACTTTAGCGGAGTAGCTGGATTATAGAGCCCTGGGATACTTTGTCATAAAACCTCTATTTGACAACATTTCCTGATCTCGAGGGTCGATATCACATGCACATGAAGTTTTGAAAATTTGCAAAACAGGAACAAACGGATGTTCAGAGGTCCAACTTTGCAATAAACCAAGACCTCTAACACTGAAATGCAATAATTTCCTGATGAAATACTATGACTAATTCCTCTGTTAAACAATGCTGTGTCTTTGGGAAGAATTTACAAGGCATCCCACCCTCTTTGGGAAAGCCCTTTTCTGTCTTCAGGGAATTTGTTTTCATGCCTCTCTAATGCTGAAACATTTACAGCCCTCTTGATTTTCTCCTAGGCTGCTTGGAGCTGGATGAAAGGCGTCTCCACTGGGATATTTCAGCACAGACTGAGTGCTGAAATCGTGGGAGGGATGTGGGAGGAAGAAAGAATGTAGAGAAGGTCCAATATTCACCATTGAAACAGTTATAACTCCACCCATTAGTCCCTCCTGCCTCTTTTTGAACAACTTACTCTCAATTTCAATTAATGTTGCTTCACTATTGGCGTAGCATGAAAATCAATCATTTCCAAAACATTAACAGATTTTTTTATGGGCCTGTGAGTATTTGCATCTGTCTATCCCTCAGTATTGAATCCCCTGTTGTGGTCCGGACTGTGGTTTACATTGAAGCTAGATAAGTTTGGAACAAAGTTGTGTTTTTCTAGTCTATAGTCTAGCTTTATTGTGGCTGAATAAGTGTAAAAGAGAAAAAGCAGTTTCCGGCTAGATGGTTTAGACAGAATTTAACTGCAGGCTGTGATGTATTGGAAGAGGAAAATCTCATTCTCAACTGGCAAGACACATCACCTGTGACAATAAAAGTCACAATAAAAGCATAACTTGGAGTTTAGTTTCAATTTCCCACAATGCTTCAGAGCTGTTCTTTTTAGTCCTTTTATGAGGGGTATAATTTCATTTGGGGCTGTAAACTGTCATTTAATAATCTTCCAAAAATATGTAATTTTACTATCCTGCTATCATCCTTCAGATAATACTGGTTTTTAATTGGTTAAAAACTATAACCCAGCTCACTTATTATTATGTTTTCCTCCAAGAAGCTTTATTCAGAGGGATATATGAGTTTTTTGGCCCTGGGATTTGCCTTTCAGGCTTTAGTACTGAAAAGTATTTTCACAGTACTGAAAATCACCACTAAATGCATTCTGGGAAAATTACATCTCAAAAGGTGACCCTACTTTAAAGTTTTGAGTGGCCATGCATTTAAAAGATTGTAAACTGATGTGACACTTCTATAAACATAAAGGAAGGACTTTTTTTATGTTTTTAGTCCCAGATGTGCAGGACATGTGTGCAGTCTGCATCCAGTTTCTTAACATCTTCATTTACATACCGCAACTGACACTACACTTACTTTCTATTTTCCCACCAACAGACGCACCATGTATTTCAGTGCCTCTGGCGGTGTTCATGTCACAGCCATTTTTGGGTGTCTCTTTATCTGGAGTTTAATGACCTCCTTCCCTGTGTAATATTGAAGTCGTTACTGCAACAGGGAATTTTCATTACAAATCAAGGCATGAAAGCAGAGTGCACTGTAGCTGAGGCAGTACTGTGATTCAGTGACATGTTTTGCATGATTCAATGTTTGTTAGTGGAAATGTCTCACAGTTGGAGATTAGACAGAATAGATCTCCCCCTCAAGGCAAAGTCCCTTGTTTGGTTATAGACGAATGCACTCACTGGTTCTTGTTCACACAGAGATAATTGATTAACTAGTCATCAGACATAGGCTGAGCTTATCACATCACAAGATCTTTTCTGTTTTACAAACAATAATTTGGTCTTAAGTGACAGTTGAGACTGAAGGTGTGGTCATTTTTCTGTCACACCCCACCCGTTTTATGCCATATGTGGTGACACACTGAGACAGGGGATTAAGAGATGAATTAAGTCAAAGCTTTGCCCATATCCTCACCGGTATCACACAAACACCAACAGAGACTGACGCCTGGCCTCCACATATGGCCATGTCGCTTCAGCCAGGGCACGAGGCCGAGCTAAACACACACTTAACACACATCCACAAGCATATGCACACAGACACACACTTTCACCCTCTGTTTTCTTTTTGGAGGGTATGTTCAGGCCAACAATAACATTCATCTTCTTTCAAATGTTGTTGTTTTCTTTTGTTGCTATCGTGATCTATAGGTTGTCACTTTAAAAACAGCACTGTCTTGTGTGGTTTTCATAATAGTTGGTGACTCCACTCAGTATATTGTTTACTCCATGGAATCAAACAAGAAAAAAAAAGCTCAAATGTAAACCAGAGAGAACCCTTTAAAACCCTGTGGTATTGAGGATGTTTTGCTATGATTTTATGGTAGTATTATAAGCACTTTGGTTAAATAACACTACCGCCAAACTCAGTGTCACAAGAAACATCCAGTCAGGTTTTACTTCTGTGATAATTATGTTGGTATCTTTATTTATCACCTCAGTACAAACTAGCAAATAATACTTTCAAGAATAATTGTTTAAGACCTCTATATGATGTAGTACTGCACTGAGTTTATATTCGATATGTTTTGTTTGTGCTTTTATTTATTTTTTAATTTAACCTGTATTTAACCAGATAAGTTAGTTGAGAACTGATTCTCATTTACAATAACGACCTGGACAAGCTGCAGCACACCAAACTTCTTTTTACTTATCCTACACACCTGCAAGAATGCACACGTACTTGTACTTCCTCCCTTGACATGAGTGACAATTTCTTTGCAATGGTTTTATGATTTTCTTGTCGACTTAAGGTGCTGAATTAGAATGAGCCGGCAGCAGGTGCATACCACTAGACGCACCATCTGTCATCAAAACAACAGTTGCACCCATAGCCACTTTTCAGTCTTTGACCTGGATTTTTCTTCATTTTCATGCTAGAATAGGACACCCATGTTGACAAATACTTTGAAAAACTTGAGTATAATGACACAGAAATGAACCGTTGAATCTTTTTTTTGCTACCAGGAACCATGTTGTGGCTTTATATTTCTTCAGTAGCTCACAACACACTTTTTTTTTAACTTCATACACTGGAAAAAAATCTAAATCGTACCAAGTGTACTTTTCTAATTTCTAGTCAAAAGATCCCATCACACTTAAAATAAGACATAATCACCTAAAGAATAACTTGTCAGTGAGATATAAGCATTTATTTATAGACAATAGGCCATGAAAATCGTATTTCAAGAAATCTTACCACGAGTATTTTCATTTGTTCCATTGTCAGATTTTTTTTTTTTCATGAATTAAGCAAAAGAAATCTTGAAGTGAGTTAAAAAAAAAAAAAAAAAAAAAAAAAAAGTGAGTGAAAAGCCAGTGGAACAAGTGGAAATGATCTTTGTCAGATTTCTTGATTTTCAAGATCTATTGCCTAAAAGTAAATTGTTATATTTCACTGAAAAGTTACTCTGTAGGTGATTATGTCTTATTTTAAGCGTGATCAGATATTTCGACTAGAAATGAGAAAAACACACTTAGTAAGATTTGAATTTTTTCCTGTGTAGCCGGTACGTCCAACATTAAAGTGTATTAACATCACCGACAATGCTTGAGAATGGTTACGAAACATGCAACTATGAGTTTACTGAGAAGTAATTCGATTTAGTTTGCTAGACATGACCGTATTTATAACCCGCTAGATGCTCTAGGGTGAATAGCCTCAAGGTCAGACGTCAGTGTATCTACATGTGTATAAATAAATCTCCAGTACATCCATACGTACTCATGTCCTTCCACCTCAGTGTAAATTGACCATTACTCTGTGCATGTGTGCATCCCTCATCCACCTGCGCATCACTCATTCCATCACAGACGGATGTACAGTATATATCAGACTACATATGACACACTAATGATGGAGGAATGCCAGATATCTCTCTGTGTTGTGTCTAATGGCCATGGGGCACAGCAGGAGGTGTGTTACTGGGGGAGTAGATTGCAAGTCCAAGCTAAAGTAATGGGGCTGAAAGGCAGGAGAAAAGGGGAAAGTGACAGATGGTGACAGAGTGATGGGGGAAGGATTGTGTGTCACTGGGGTAGTGGGTGGGTTGGTGCGCATGTATCTGTCTGTGCATGCGTGTGGGATTAGTGTGTTTCTATGTACTCTACTGTAAGAGTGTGTATGTATGGCTGCAGGATCTGTGTCAGCGTGTAATTGTATGAATGTGTGTAAACATTTGTGTGTTTTTACGGGAGATCAGTGAGATGGAATGGGTTGATGAGTTGGCAGCAAGCTGGTCACACCCCTCGCCCAAGCCTCTGTGATGCTTCTAAGTGAAAAAGCTGCCGGTGGACAAACACGGCAGAACACACACCGGTCATACTTCTCTTGGCGTGCTCTTTCCCTCCACCTTCAGGCTCCATTTGACTTTTGTATTCCCTTCTGGAGACTTTTTTCTGGGACATATCTGAGTGAAATCCCCCAGTCTTGCCATTATGAAGTGGCTGGCATCTATGCGTGCGATGTTGGCCAGGGGCAGCCGCAGTGCCCCTGTGACCCCTGCCTCCAGCCCCGTCATGCCTACAAAGGCAGATCTGCACGCCAAACAGGTAAGCTGCAAGCAAGGATTGGGACAGAAGGTTGAACTTGAGGAGAAGAGCAGCTTATTTTGGTTTGGTACTATTAAATTTAGTATTTTTTTTTTTTTTTTGTCAGCTTGCATAGGGGTTTCCCAGTCAGTTGTGCCAGCTGAATGCTGCTTTTATGCATCTCAAAAGGCTTTTCATCCACTCATGGGGTGTGTATTCAAGCTGTTTTTTGGGTTTTTTTACTGACTTTTATGATCCATCTAATTGGTCTTGGATTTTAGTCACATGAAAATCAGTTCTTTACTCTATAGATGTCTTGCCTGCGTGTGTGTGTGTGTGTGTGTGTGTGTGTGTGTGTGTGTGTGTGTGTGTGTGTGTGTGTATCTGTAACCTGCACAAAATCAGTGTCCAGGAATGCTTACAAAAAGCTATGAATGAGGCTGAGTTTATTTTGTTTGGATCTCCTTCTTCCTTTTGCTCACAGTGAGTCTGATTCAGAGCTTAACTGTGCTGTTGTATGGAAATATCCATACAATCTTTCATCTAAAAAAATGTCTCATTCTCTCCAAACATAATAAAAATACAATCAACTACATGTTCTCAAGGTCTGCCCATAAATTTGCGGATATACGGTTGGAAAGGAAGTGAACAGCAGCGTCTGAGAATAATGGGTCATGCGTGTTTGTGTGTGAAACCACTGTTCTAGGATTAATCCCTTGACCCTGACCCTTCGCTGCACTGTTCTGCAGCTACCCTCCGATGACACTCCATGAGCACGCTGCTTGATCCTTTTCTAACAATGAGCCTCTGCATTTGCTGCTTGTAGCTGAAGCAACAAAAAATAAGTGCAACATATCTCAGTTTTTGTTTTTCTTCTCACACACTATGAATCAGCACTAGTCCAGCTACAAAGCACCGGGGGGCAGCAAACTCATTACACACTGATAAATGACCCCTAAACATGTCCTCATCTGTGTGTGTTTGGTAGCTGCAGGCTAATTTATGCTGCACAAGTATTTTTCCAACTTCTACAAATCAGGGTAGATGGGTATTTATGATGATAGTGATATTTGTTTGTGTTGCTCAAATGGGTCACATGCATTTTTCACAACTGTTTTAAATTGACTTTGGATAATTACCTCCGCCAAGGAGGTTATGTTTTTGCCAGGGTTTGTGGGTGAGTTTGTTTGTTTGTTAGCAACATAACTCCAAAAGTTATGGACAGATTTTGATGAAATTGTCCTGATATGTCCGCTCTGGGTCAAGGAAGAGATGATTACATTTTGGAGGAGATCCGGATCACCGTCTGGATCCAGGAATTTTTTAAAGGATTCTTTATCATTGTGAGATAGGGCATGGTGCCACAGAGTTGCATATGAAGTCATTCACCGCCATCTAGTGGAGGAGAGTACAAGCACTACCTTGGCGGAGGTCTACACTCTCCAAGTTTTGAGATTATTGAAAATCAAAATCCCTGTCCTCAACAAAGGAAAAGTTGCCTTTTGTAAGAAAAAATGGACTGACTAGAAAAGACCTTGGAATGCAAATGTATGTGTGATTAAATGCATTCATATGATAGTCAGCATTGTACTTGGACAAATAAGTCAAATTCAAATGCATCAGAGGACGAAGTCTGAACTCATTCTTGGATGACTGAAGATTTGTAAAAGGTGTTGAAAAGGCTGTATTTATGCTTCCTGTGCTTTTATACTGTAAATAGGCATAAGGACAGCTGAACACAAATACAGTGGAAGACTCAAATGATTTCCTGTTACTTTTCATTCTAGTGTGTTGCTTTTGGTTTTTTCTGTGCCTCTACTTGTACTGAACATATTCAGACTGTAGTGGAGGGTTTCCTTCCCCATCTAGAGTACAGACAGGGTTAGAGGCCACGGTTTGGGTGTTCCTTTGCAGCCTTTGTAATGAGGACAGAGTGATAAGATAAGATAAGATAAGATAAGATAAGATAAGATAAGATAAGATAAGATAAGATAAGATAAGATTTAATTGATCCCACCGTGGGGAAATTTCACAGTTGACAGCAGCATACATACAACACACAAGTGCAAAGAAAAAGACAAGTAGAAAAAAAAACACAAGAGGGGAATGAAATATAAAAGAAAATGAGAAGTTTGTTATTGATATAAATATTTATATAACTAGAGAACTAGAATGAAACATTTTTAAAATTTAAATAGTATTTGCATTTACATTGTAAATATATAAATACTATTTACATTTTAAATAATACTAAATCACTTAATATTTACAGCAGAAAGGATGGGTCTACAGTCAGAAAACATTATTAGACCATCAAACGTCATCAGAAACAATGGTTATGCAATCCAGTACTAACTCTTGTGTGTATCATGTGACTAAAACAGACGAAAGAAAACATGGAATGTGTAAAAGCACTGTTGTTGTCAATACAATGACATAGATATTAATGTAAGAACGGAAGGGATTTTGGTTATTATCAAGAAAACATGGAAGATAGATAGATAGATAGATAGATAGATAGATAGATAGATAGATAGATAGATAGATAGATAGATAGATAGATA
>JAQQZY010000005.1:43283537-43299522 GCA_030068375.1 Ostorhinchus rueppellii
CACACACACACACTCTCTCTCTCTCTCTCTCTCTCTCTCTCTCTCTCTCTCTCTCTCTCTCTCTCTCTCTCTCTCTCCTCATGCATGCAGTAATGAGTTTTATGGCTGAGTGATTTATGCATTTAAAATGTGTCCACATTGTCCTTTAACTGTCCACAATGAGATACCAGAGAACACATCAGCTGCCAGGCTGATGGACGGAGATGGTGAGACGCACCCTCCCTCTGATAGAACAGTCGTCTGCCTCGTCCTCTCACAGTCAATGAGTACGTTGCTTGGAAGGTGAGGAAAAAAAAAAAAAGCATAGTTTTGTTTGCATGTGATAGAAATGTAAATGAAGAGGAAAGGAGGCCAGTGCACCAAGGCATCCAAATTACACTCTAATTTATTTTTGGCTCATTACTGTAGATCCTCCCGAACACACATGTATTCATACAAGTAGATCAGAAAGTAGTTGTATAACCATGGAACCAAAATGTAGGCGGGTAGACATGCTGTAGGATAAATGACATACACTATATGATGTCTTTTTTTCTCTGGGAGAATAGCTGGCGTAATAATAATAATTCCACACTGATCCAAAAGCATCCAATCGAGACTAATCCATTTACTCCCTCCTCATCACTAAAACTGAGTCTGTCCGCTACAGCTGCCCCCATCTGGGCCAAGTAAGGAAACGTTTACGAGGCATGTTTTTTCTAGATTCATATTTTAAATTTGGGCCACTGAATGGTCAGTTTTTGCTTACAAAGTCAAATATTGCATTTTTTTTTGGTGAAACCTTAATGTATGATAAAGTACTGACACAAACATTTCAATGATTCTGACTCCAGATGCAGAGACCACATGGACATACCAGTGCCGCAGCACCCCTCTGCTCCCAAATCTGAATTTTCTGTCTTCCTTTAACAGTTCAACTATCAATACCAGGCACAAAAAAAAAAAAAAAACCAGACCAAACAATGCTTTAGCCATATGTGTGTAATAAATACAAGTGAATGAAAATATTTCATTTTCAGCTCCCTCTAGTCGTTTTGGCTAATTCAACCCTCTGATTATTAGTCCTGCTGGTGCTGTGTCTGCTTTCTATCAGTCATAGCCATTTAAAGGAACAGATTATGTTTAGAGGATGACATTAATTATTCCTCCACATACATCAAAATATGCTAGACTACAAAATATATATGTGAAGCCTGTATTTAAAAAATCAATTTACTTAAAAATAGAATATTCTATCAGAACACACCACAAGGGAGACATTTTTCTGCTTCTGACCAGGATTTTTTTTTTTGCGGAAATAATCTTTTTATTTGGAAAGGCAAATATCCATCACATACATTAATTACAGCCTTAGTCATTCAAGATCATAAAAAGGATTTGACCAGGATTATTAACCTTTTACTTTGATTGTTCTTTTACTTCATATCCACCACCACATTCTCCGCGTTTTTACTCCAATTGACTTTTTCTTGTCAGTTGAAACGATGGGAGTGAAGTAAAAAGGAAGAAAAGCAGTAAAAAAAAAAAGAACAAAAAAAAGAACAAAAACCCCACACACAGTTCAGATAGCAGCAGGACACTGTACGCAGACAGTGAGTTGTAGAAAAGCCTGTAGCAGCACTACTTTGATGTGTGGACTCCCCTGCAGGTCCCACTGGACGGCCCCTGGCCTCCAGCCTCTGAGCACCAGCTCTCATATTTTTGCGACACCTTAGCAGGCCACTGAGAGCCGCTAACATGTACCCAGGAGAGTTGTGTTTTTCAGATCAGCCTCCACTTCAGGCCCATGGGCCGCTGCACCGCTGACAGTTATTTCAAGTGTGCTGAGCTTATGCCTGACGAGTAACTTCTGGGAGAGTCCCAGCCGGTGTAGGTTTCAGCCCGGGTGTAAGCATCTCTGCTTTAGCCCTCAGCTGTGACATTCAGAGGATGTATGTTTAATAGATATTTCTGATAGAATATTTGATTATACACTGCCTGGCCAAAAAGAAAGATGCACATGCAATATCTGACTGCATCTTTGGTTTTGATTCCAGGAGACATTCACTGTGACATATTCTTTGCCATATAATGCTTACATAGTGCAACAATAAGGTTTATCATATTTTTTCATCCATAGCTGCATTCATTGTTTGATTATTGATGATCCAGAATCAGACCGCTGCATCAAGTCTTCATCACATCCTGAATTAGAGTCTGGACTTTATGGAGGCAAAACCATGTGTGGAAATGATGTCTCATTCTCCCTGAACCATTCTGTCACATACCTGATGATCCTGATCAGTCCTGGCATTGTCCATTCTTTCACACGTTAAAGACATGATCGGAAACTTACTGCAGTTAGAGTTCAATAACCTGTTCCAGCTCAAACATTATTTACTGGTAGGCCGGTTTTGGCTGCAGGCCGTATGTTTCACGCTCCTGGATAATATGGTAAGCAGAAAAGCAGCTTAGAGGTTTTGGTTGCTTTGTCTTGTTTTTTTAATCCATTAAAGTAATCTGTAATATATTCGAGGAACTCCCCTTCTGACTTTTGTGCAGATTTGGATGTGTCTGACAGTTCTCAGCTGTGACCGAGGTTCAGCTGTACCAATGTTAGATCCATCATCACAGTAAAGATCGCCCCCTCTGGTGTTACTGCTATTATGAGACAGATGGAAATGACGAAGAAAGAAAGCTGATTTATTCCCTGTTTATGACCGTAGACGTGCTGGCAGACTCAACCCGCTTAGGTAAACAAAATTAGTGGAAATGTAATCCTTGTAAACTAGGTGATTTTCAAAATTGTTCTATGGCACAAATGAAACAGGAGGAATCAGAAGGAAACCAAAATGACTGCTACGGAACAAAGAGGTCATACCAGGACATGCAGAAGATTCCTTGATCCTGATGATGTACTCAGTGACCTTCGCTCGTCTCAGCGCTGTTTCACCGCAACCATTTGTCCATACGTCAGCCTTTCAGAGCTGGCTATTACCATAATGAGTAGGTGTGCTCCAGACCCACTTTTGCAAATATTCAGCAGCCTATCGCCTGCTCCTTCAGGCCAATAGCATCCATTCTTCTTATCCACATGCCTCCCCCCTTTCTCCGCCTTCATCTGAGCTATTAGGCCTATTTCACAGTGGCTGTGCACAGTGGCTCCAATGGGTATTAGCCATGAGAAGAGAGATGATTTCCCACCATCTCCGCAACAAATGCTCAGCCAAACCTGGCCTCTTCCACCGCCTGACCTCACGCTCAAGTGGGCGTGCAATGAATATGTCTTGGAGCACGAAGAAAAAACAACAGTGTTAAAAAAAAGAATGCCCAGAAGGGGAAATAAAAATCCTTATGTGCATTTAATTGCAGCTGCTGTGTCAATTTTAACCCTCCAGTTGTCCACAGTTTATCCCACAAAGCTCTGCTTAATGACAAACTGTATTATCTAACCAATGTATTTATTCATTGCCTTCCATCTTTTTTTTTTTTTCTTTCTGACTGACAGTTCCTGACTGTGAGGCAGCTCTCCTCACACCTTCCCACACCAGTTTTCTACCTCTGGTATCACCATTAAGCTTGTGTTGTGTTTTCTAATTGCCTCTCTAAGTCATTTTCTTTGCGAGCAGGGGAGTTTATTTATTTGTTTTCAGTCTCTGTGTAGAAACCACAGAAAGGCTAATGCCCCAATCTCTCCACTGCAGAATCTGAAGTGGTTTGTTTGTGAAATTATCATTCCTGGCTCGCAATATAGAGGCAGCGAAATACGCTTTTTAGTTGTTTTTTTTTTCTGTTGTCATGTCTGTGGTAATTTCACAGTCCAGTAATCGTGGGAGCACTCTCCAGCTGGGCAGGCAGGAAGCAGGGGTCTTTGATAGTCTCTATTGCTGAACATGATGTGTTACTCAGCACCTTTTAAAAAAATATACACATATACCTTTGGATGAGAGACTCACTGAACCTATTTTAGAATGAAAGTAGAAACTATGGAGTCAGTTTCCTGTTTTATTCCATGTTTTCTAATTGAAATCACCGTCCTTTTCTGCCCCTGAGGTCGAACTCTGTTTTAAGTACTGTTGACTGATTCTATTACATTTGACAAAGGTCTAGTGATTAATGTTTACCCTGGTTCTTAAAGCGGGTAACACAACAAATGTTTCTTTATGAATTATGGGAGGATATGACTCTCTCTCTCCACCGCCGCTTGGACTCAGCTCCAGTTTTCCTCTCTGTGGCAGTGCACAGAGTCATTACATAGCCATTAAAGGTTATGAACTCGTAAGTAACCCCGCACAAGACCAAAAAAAAGCCCTTACACTTGCACAAATTTAGACATAAATGCCTCAATGACCTTTAACCAAACCGTATATGATGCCACACTCAGAAATCTTTGCAGCTTCTCACAAACGCAGATTCTTTACAAGTCATTGAACACTCGCTCAGGCCTAACCATGACTCAGCTGAGATGTTCAGTTTCATAAACTACCATGTGAAGCATTTTATTCCCCTCCAGGAGGCTCAATAATCTACTCATCAACAACCTTCAGCTTCAATTCTAATCATATAGCATGTCTGGCTCAATAGCTGCCTTTATGTTTATTGCATTATAAGGATCTAATTTTCATGAGATGAGAGATGATGGTATGATATGGTAGGATTTAACCTCCGTTTCAGTATATGCCTCCGATTATGATTAGAAGCTCTCATCCATCTTTTTGTTTTCATGTGTGGAGCTAAAGTGTGATATCTTCACTGTTGTGTCCTGTTAGTTTCCAGTGCAGGGGGCTCATTTCTTTCTCTTTTGGTTTCCATATTCTTTAGGCTTTGTGGTTTCCTCCAATAATGCAGACATACTCTTTAGAATATAAACAGCACCTGCCAGGCTTTTACTGAGCTTCCCTACTTTGCAAATACAGTACAGGATACTCACTGCTCTTTCCTTCTTGATTTTTTAGTCTTTTGTCCTTTTGTTATTATAGAGTTTCTCATTTAGCACTAGTGAACTCCATGGTTTGCCGTGGTCTGTTTTGATTCACTGGATTGTTTAAGCTCTATTGACGTGCCACTTCTCCTCTTTTCAGTGTGCAGAGTAGGCATATAATGTGTATGTGCTTTATTAGACTCTGCTCTCGTCCTCAGCTCTGTGCTATTTGCTCTGACAGGTGCTGTGACGTTATTTGTTTGGGTGGAAAAACCGAGCTCAGCACCAGAGGAGTCCAGCTACTGGGCTCGCACACCAGTTAATTCCACTGCTTCTTGTCATCTCGACAAAGTCACCTCACCGTACACTGCACTGCTGCCAGCACTGTCCCCCATTTGTAACTGTAACTGATTTAGAGAAAACCTTGACAGAAGAACCTGTTCCATCATCTGACTGCAAACGTAAGATAAAATCACCACCAGGATTTCGTTAGAGAGCGCTTACCGTCCAGTAATGACTTCCTCAGGCCATGTGGAACATAGGCTTATAGTTGAGGTTAGAGTATGAATGTGGCTGATGGAATATATTATAGTACAAATATGAGAGTAGCGTCCACACACATGTGAATACTTGTCATCTCCATTGTGAATCTAATTACAGTGACTGTGGGAAACTGTAGCACCCGACTGTGACTTACCAGTAACCACTGTCACTTTTGGAAGGCTCTTTTCTGCAGTGCACCACTGTTTCCCCTGATAAATATGAAACGACAGCAGTAGCTGAGACTTTAGAGGAGTGAGCCAGTGGGTGGCTTTCATCCCGTGTTTCTGCTCCAAACTGGTCTCAGTGCCTCAAACTTGTTTCTGGTTGTTTAAAGGGTTCTAGGGAGCTCAGAAAACCAAAAATCCAGGGAGATCGATGTGATAGTTGACAGTATCTCAAAGATTTTCACAAATGGAATAAAGTGATGGAAAGTGATATTAAATGTGTTTGTCAGGATTGCAGCAGGGTTCTTTTATTTTGTTGGAGGAGAAAAGCCTTAAGAAAGTATAGTGGTCAAACCAAACCTGAGAATGTGCTTCCTTCAGTTCTAAACAAATAGGTCTAAATGTGAGACTTCCAAAATTAAGATGCCAGAAATAGTGTATCTCTGTCCATCCAATTCTGCTAGAATTAGAAGAAAAAAGTGCTGTCAGGCACAACAAACCCTACCCCTCACGTGTACGTCACCCGTTTTAAATAAATGTGGAGATGTTTTGGTTTTTTTTTTTTTAATTATTAAAAATGTAAACTTTGAACTACTTTTCCCAAAATGTAATAAGATCTTTTCTGGGTCTGGCAATCTATAAACCCAATTTGGTATGAATTGAACCAGTACTTTTCCTGCTAAAGTGTTAACAAAGAAACAACCGAACCGAACCAAAACAATACCCCTTGCCCCCCCTTTGTGGGGTGAGGTAGGAAACCAGACTGGTGGTTCAGACTGGTTGAGGCATGGCCCATGTCCCCGTTGCAGTACCCTATGTTTGAGTCCCAGCCCGGGTCCTTTGGTGCATGTCATCCCCTCTCTTCCCACCTTTCCTTTCGCATTTTAAAAGGAGAGGAATTCATTTCCTCAGGTTACCCCTACAGCCATGTCACTTAGAAAGCCAATGCTTATGGCAGAATGTCTGCACTCTATTGTCACCACTGTCAGCTGGAAGTTTATTGGCCCTGCAATAAAGCATAAAACTGTGTAATGACATATAAAATATATCTTTATAGCCACAGCAGTTAGATCTAAACATGAAGGTTTCTGTAAAACATCATAATGTAAACTGCATACTAAAAGAAAAAAAATGTCACGGCAACTTGTTACATAATATATTTTTCATTTCATTTTATTGTATATTCAACATGTTGAGGAATGAAACTCTTTTCTTTGTTGGCACTCACTCTTATGCTGGCCTGCTTAATAATTACATACCACAGTGTAGCTGATAATCAAACACCGAAGGAACACTTCAGTGATTTACTTCCAGGGCAGCATGATGCAGCGGTAAACGAATCATCCTGTTAGCCATAGCCTTGCTATTTCCAAAGCAGAGCAACATCTCATTTAAAATGAAGTCACAGCTCAATGTTGTGGTTCATTGGCAGAGGGCTGCTATATGTTATAACACTGCTCACAAGCCTGCAAGCGTAAAGTCTAGCAACTTGGCTTCATGGCACACTCCTACAAACGGACACACACAAACACTCCACTCAGACTGGCAGGAGATCCAAACACAGTTGTAGAAAGAGTAAGGGGGCACTGATCTGACTTCTCCAGGCCTTTTATAGACTTGCGCCCACGCGCCAGTGCCCACCCACTGATGATAAAGTGTCAGAACGGACAGCGTCACACGCCACGGCCTGTCAGGCCCAGAAAGCAAGATTAACCCCCCTGACAAGACTGTTTGGAACTTGGCAGCCTGTGGCAGACTGTCTGGGCACAGAGTAGGGAGTAGAAGACCTTAATTGGACAATGCGCATGTGGTGCTGAGGGGTAGGTGGCCGGGGTAGGGGGAGTGTGGCTGGCTGCTGGCTGCTGGCCTCTCTTAGCCCCTGTTTGGTTTTCATCAGAGTGATTTGAGCAAGAGAAACGGTCTTTGTGCTAGAGGCTCTCAGCACTTAGCCACATGTTCAGCCCTTTAATGAAGTCTGAATGCAGCCACAGGGAGGACAAAACCTCACCCTCACTGCACTCAGCAGCAGAGTGACCACTTACAGGCACTGTATGAGAGGTTGTCTGTGCATGTGTTTTGACTTCCATCCTTTAAAAAAAAACAACATAAAAAGCAACCACCTCTGGGAAGGTTTTGTTTGAGCATACCCTCCTTATTTTCATCCTCTTTGCATCTCTTTGAAAGTAAAAATCTGAAAAATGAACTGACTCAGGGAGCCCCTACACCACAATTATTGAGTCACTGTTAATTTACTGTAAACCCTTATGAGTAGATCACAACAGTTAATGTTTCTCTACTGTTGAATTCTGATAAAGATGAGTGTGTCTGTCAGTGTCTGTGTTTATCTTTGGTTGACTAGAAACTGACTGATGTATGTTTGCCTTGCCTAAGTTGTATTGGTATTTTCTTGCCAATCACAACCTGGAATTGGATGTGAGCCAGGTGACTGCACCCACAGATATGTTCTTTTTGAATAGAACTTTTTAACTCCCAGTGCAATCAAGGTCTGAACTCTCACAGAGCCAAACCGACAGATCTGCACACCGTGATTTCTGTTTCAACTGTTTGTCTGGAGGCAAGAAGCCAATAAAGGGAAGTAGGAAGGAATTAGAAGTTTTTGGCAGCTATGCAACTCGCCCTTTTCCTCCTCAATTTGATTTACTTCCACTGCTACAAGACAAAAATAAAGTCTGTGTTACTCTGGGGTATGATTTCAAAGTCAATTTAGCCCTTTAATCACATTGTGGTACAAGTAACTGTACTGCAAATTAGTTTTACATGTAAGTAGCTCCAAGATCTGTGTTAAGGAAAAGTGTCGATAGCATCTCCTGCCAGTGGTTATCCACAGTGGTGTTCAGACGTGAGTGTTGGGACATTTTAGCGCCAGCTGTTACTCCACTGCTAAATCACCACCTCTCCACTGTTATATCACTTTGACTAAATGACTTCTCCACTGCTATCACTCCACTCTTACCCTACCGCAGAATTCAGTGAGCTATTTTATGATGTCCAAATGTGATCACTTATGACTGATTACAAGCCTTCATTTCAGGAGTTGTTGTTCTCTTGGGATATGCTTTCCAACGCAAGACATTATCTCTACCACCTGACAGGTCAGACCTGTTCAGAACCCTGGTTTATCCATTCAGTCCGACAGTTTTCCAGATGGACTCAAATCTTCACCTTGTCATTCTTCATGCAACAAGACAAATAACTAGTCCAGTCTAATCTTGGATTACTGCATACACCGTGTATAAGAGTATGAACTGACCATTTTCAGTAATTATCTGATACTATTCACTACATATTAGGACTTTTTACTCAAAATTCTTGTTTATATTGATGGTTAACACACTTCAGATTGTCAATAATAGCCACTTTTACAAAGAGATCCTGGAAAAAAGGTGAGATGGTGACCCCGCCTTTTTTCCACCATTGACTGGTTTCCACAGATAAGAGAAAGGAGTAAAAGAGGTGAGACAGGCTGGACTGTTACACAGCGGACCTGCGTTCCGGAATCAAAGGGGCGGTGACACAGTGCATTGTATAGTGTGATGTATAACGTGTGCTGGAAATACCCAAAGCACAGTGGTGCTGGCTCTCAACAGAGTCAGCCTGTCTTTCACCGTTTCCCAAATGTTAGCATGGATAGTGTCCTCCGCCCGAAGTGACAACAGCTCACAGATCTCAGCATCTCCTCAGCTCGACATCTTTCTGGTCGCATTGATATGTTTGTTAACCATACACAGCCCATGCTCATTTTCAAATCCCCCTGGTGCAGGGGTCACACACACAATATGTCATCAATACGTCACACCTTGGTTGCAGAATGAGAGGTGGTCTTTTTACATAGTGTTCCAGAATCATGATTCCACCTTTATCCCGGCTCTGTTACTACCTCCAGAGGTGTTACAGAGCGTTGACAGAGGTGGGACCAAATGAGCCACCATTTAATTTTCACAGATGTTCTGGAATAAAGGTGAGATATTCCTGGAACAGAGGCTCTGTGTAAAAGGAGCTAATGATTACCTAATCTATGCTTTCCATTCTTTTCCTTTTAATGTGATGTGGCATCACAGGTGTTTTAAGTCTTCAAATTAGAATTATGGAGCTTCAACTTCTTTGTTCAGACTGCAAGCCTTTAATTTTGAACCCGTTGACCTCTGGTGATTTGGAAATGACCTCCTATGTCTGTGTTTCATGTGGTGCATTATTGTCACTGGTAATACTAATGCGGTGTGAATACAGCTTTATTCGTACGTTGCCATTTCTAATTGTCAGCAGAACTTCCTTGTTTTGATTTATTTTCAGCTGACAAGAAAAAAGTTCATGGCCTCATTCAGGAAGTAAAATAGGCAGTGCTGATGAACCTTGGACATCAAACTGTCCATCTATCTTACAATTCAGCTGCAAGAATATCCTGCATTCGCTGATGTCTGCCATTAAGCTTTCAATGACTGTCATCGCAACAATAAAAAACAGTTTAGCAGTACAAACATGCATAGTAAATGCACACACAGCACTCTGCATTGTGTCCAAGGCTCTGGGTGATCCCACTGATGGATGGAGGCATCAGGGGAACGAAGATAAGCATTAAGGAGGAAGATCAGGATTATAGAGACTTTTTCAATGCAGACTGTGTGCAGCAGTAGTGATTCCACTTAACCTTACGATACAAACCATGGAACCTCTCAGATTTTTGTAGATATCACTGTGATCACTGGTTGTTTTTGCATGATTGCTTTCCATAGACAGTTAATACTGCTTGTATAGAGTAAGCGACATCTGCTCCAACATGCTGCCTGTCAACAGGATGCACAGCCGACACATTTGTGTCAGAGGAGAGGAACTCCCACTGTCAACACTGTCTTGTCACGCACATACACTCATAGGTAGACACACATCCTGCTCAGTCACACTCAGTCATGGAGGTGGACCTGAATCTTTAAAAAAAAAAAACCCTGAAATGTTGCTCAGTTTGTCAGAGTGTACCAATTAGATGACTGTCCTCACTCTGCTATCCATCTCCCCAGCACATCATAAATCAAAACAGAACAGAGACGCCCAGCAGCTGCTTTTTCCTCGTCACTTATATAACGACTGCGTGTAGTTTACAAGACGGTGAGCATGTACAGTACAGTGCTGTGGGCTGTGTTTAAAGGCATCTTTAACTGGCTAGTGCTGTTGAGTAGACATTAAATGTAATTAGATAGTGTCTGCTTTTTTGATGTGTGTTATTGTGCAACATTGTAGAATGCCTTTTTATGTTCGTTCTCTGTAAACTGTGTATGTGAGTCTGTAGGTGCATGGACATGGATCACGTTCACATCTGGGCTTGTTGACACGGTGCCAGCTTCAGGAGGCTGAAGGCAGTCAGGCAGCTTTTAACCCTCAACTTAAATCACATCGAGCTCTCAGACAGTGTAAAGGCAGCCATTATGAGCTTCAGTGCTAATGAGGGCCAGTCAAAGCAACCCCAGGCCAGCCACAGATGACACCAGTATGTGTTTATCAGATGAGCAAACAAGCAGCTTTCCCTATTTACAGCCCAGGGGATGGAGGTTAAATGCTCTGTATGCCTTAGCACGCATTTGAAAGTAATGAGGCTTAAGCGAGTTACTTGAGGGATAAAGATACCACTTGTCTGTTGTTTTAACAAGGGCTTATGATGTGGGTTTTGTTGACATTAAGATGTTGACTGTAGTGATAATATGTTAGTGGGGGCCTAAACTTTGACAGTGAGTACAGTACTGTTCAGGGTGAAATGAAGTATCAGAAATCACTGTGATGTGTAAAGAGATTTGATCTGCATCAAGATTAAATCAAGGTAGAATGAAAAGTTTCAATAAAATGTGTGAAACTGCAGATAAGAGCAGATATGCTTACCATTAGAAAGGTCCTTGTTATAATGTCCACCTAGTGGAGTCCCACTGGTAGTGAGACTGCTGACATGTTCTTCCTGTTGGTGACCGCTGTGCTTTCCCAGAGTTAGTCTCTGGAGAAGCTCAATGGCCTTCGGTTTTATCCTCTTCTCATACTGGGCTGATTTGCCAATGGACTGAAAATAAAACATGTCAGTACATATTTGTTTGGTTTTTAGTTGTATGCATACAGAAAGAATTTGTTGAGACCCAGTCATGATGTATGGCTGCAGAGGACCCTCTGAGTACAAGAATAACAAGAATTATCTTCGGTTTGTAAGAGTGTCCCATGGTTGCCTTGAACTTTGTACAACCTACCGTACTGTAAAGTGTGGCATCACAACAAGGTTAAACCGTATCAATCAGTCAATCTTTACTTATATAACACTTTTCATACAGTAAAGACGTAGCAGAAAGTGATTTACATATAAATTAAAATGTAAAAATTTGTACACCCCACACATTCTTCATCATTCATTCACCATCCTACTGTCTCTGCAGATTTGAGTCTGCCAGAAAGAATTGCTCGTGTTAGTGTAGAGTGCATACAAATTTATTTCACATTTCCACAATTTTGTCATTTACTGAAAATTGAAAAGTGTTTCCAAGAAGGGCTATTTTTGTTGTGCACTGTGCAAATGACTCTGTCGCCCAGTTGGGATGTGAACTCTGTCATTGTTAGCACAAAGTTATTTTTGCTCAGTCTCTTACTTGTACCACAGGTCTGACTACTGTGACAGAGCTGTACAATTAAATATTAACTTTCACAACTGGGTCTATTTTTTTGTTTACACTTCAGATATATAATTAATTATATTTTCATTGACAGATCCATACTAATCCATAATACTACATGTACCAGACAGTTGCTACATTATTGTTGCTGTGATTGGAGACTAGTTTGTAGCCAAAACCCTGCCTTCTGTTTTATCACAATCAGTGTGTGACAACTGCTTTCAACCTATCTTAGCAAACAACATTAACAACGGATGTTCCAAATAACTTTTTCTGTCATCTTTGTATTGAACTTGGCTTTTGGTGACTCTGAAGTAAAAGAGGTCCATGTCAAATTTCCTTGATGGGGTTTATTTAGTCTTTGAATTTAATTTCTGTATTTCTTTTCCATTTGCTCATAGATAGCTCAGTCATTGTAATAAATTCTCATATTTTACGTAAGCTAATTAGATGCCACATTAAACTTAAGTGGGCACAAAATCTTTCCCATTGACTCAGGACATCTCTGATACGTAACAGAATGGAGTCGGTGCTTAACTGTGTTTGGACGTACCACAGAAATGTCTTTGTTTCTGTTTTACATTTGAATGCAGTAAGTCTGTGTAAGTTACTCCCCTCTGTTAGTTATCCCCTTCCTCCTGATGCACACCAGCACAGTCTTCTCAAAACTTTGGTCAGACTCCACATCCTCTGTCCTGCTTGTTGATTTGGAGGAAAGAGTCTCATTCAGCGCTCGAAGACTTTATCAGTTCCAGCTGTGAAATCTAAGATTCGTAAAGGGCAATACTCTTTCACAAGAGGGGAAACATTGAGATATGGGTGGATCTGGGGAAGACCGAAGCAAATCGCAAGGGAAATGAATGTGACGGTCGTAAATGGAATTGATTTACGCCAGCTCAGCCACAAGAAATACAAATTTTTGGCCTTCGCAATTTGTCAAGTGTAAAGGTTTTGTTCTTTTGAGGAAAAAAAGTGGATAGCTTTGACAGTGGGGCTTGGAGCAGTGTTCGCTAGTGCTGTGAAATGTTGGAAACTAACAGAGTATACTGCTGTTGAAGTTCATCATTTTTCACATGGTTGACAGGTGTAACGAGGAGTTACAAGCAGGTACGATGAGCATTAGCACTGTCGCTTGTCCTGCGTCTTTCCTCTTCTTTTTATTGTCATTGTACGGGAATGATGCTACTTTTTTTTTTTGTTTTTTTATTGTTCTGGGATTGAAATTAAACCCTCTCAAAGACTCCCAAGACATTACGTTTCAAATCCTAGATCGACATACTGACTCCAGAGGTGGTGTATCTGAAATTTAAGCCAGGGGACTTTTTTATCTGTTGGATCGAAAAAGGGAAAATACATAGAGAAAAAATTGTGAATAAATGTGAGAGAGTGTGGGTGAGTTGTGGTATGAATGCACGAGGAAGCTGTCAGGTTCAATATGCAGAAAGGGAAGTAAATGTAAGAGTGACAGGTGGGCAGAAAGGTATAATTATGAGATTTTGGTAATAGTTCATAGCAAAAGGTAATGGAGTGAATACCATGTAAAGAATTGACTGTGTGAAGGCCTGAGCTAATGTAAGTGAAACTGAGGTAGAGTACTGAAGGAACAGGAAGAGTCCGAATTGTACCATCCGGAGCACTGGGGAAATCCTGCTGCTAAAGTCGATCCAAATACCTCCTTTGATTCATTGTAGTGGAGCTGTATTGTTTGACTGTTAACCCACCGCCCAACGTTTCAGCTAGCAGTGCTGAGAGAGGAATTCAAGGATCCTTAATTGCTCTTAATTAATTGAACTTGCACTTAATGTTGTGTTTATATCTGAAGCCCTGGAACAGAACATTTTTGACATTCCTGCTTCCCTCAGTTGTGCCCACTCCCTCCCAAAGGCGCACAAGCTTCACATTGTACAGATGAACGTTTTTGGAGAACAGGACTGAGATCAGCAGACCACATAGTTCATCATGAGTCTTCAGTGCGTTTACTTAAGAACTAATGACAGGGGGATTTTTAATTTGAAAGGCAGTCAACCATGCCAAACCTAATCTGTGAAGATTTAATCTTTTACTTGAGCTTCATTTCTTGTTTCATCACTGCTTTATTGTGGTTTTGGCCTCTGCAGGAAAGAATAAACAAAATCCGTCCTCATTCATATGTTACGTTTTGGACCACACAGTGCCTGCTTTCAATTTCATTCATGCGCATAAAACACCAATAAAATACTTAGACAAGGATGTTTCTAACTCCTATACATTAAGTAAATGCTCCTGCCAATAATTTTACAATAAACATACTTTAAAGGTATTTGGATACATGTTGTATTAATTCATTACTTGTGCAACATAGTACATACCTTGCATCACATGATCAATACTAGAAAAGCACTCCGCCAAGGTAGTGTTTGTACTTTTTTTTTTTTTAATAGTGTTTGTACTTTTTTTTTAAGGTAGTGTTTGTACTTTCCTCCTCTAGATGGTGCTGAATGACCTCATATGCAGATTTGTGCTGCAATGCCCTATCTCGCAATGATAAAAAAATCCTTTAAAAAATTTCCTGGATCCAGACGGTGATCCGGATCGCCTCCAAAATTTAATCATCTCTTCCTTGACCCATTGCGGACATGTCCTGAAAATTGCATCAAAATCCATCCATAACTTTTTGAGTTATGTTGCAAACAAACAAAAAAATAAACCATGGCAAAAACATAACCTCCATGGCAGAGGTAATAAGACAAGTTAAAAAAAAACATAAAAACACACACACTATAGCAGCATGGTGGTGTGGTGATTAAGCACTGTCACTTTACAGTAAAAAGGACCTAGGTTCAATTCCAACTCTGGCCAGTGGTGGTTCTCCGCTTGATAGCGTGGGTTCCAGCTCTCTTCCACCATCTGAGGACATGTACTTTATAGGTTAATTGGTCAGTCTAAATCAGGAGTATCCAATCCTGGTCCTTGACAGCCGGTATCCTGCATGTTTTTGACGTATGCCTCTTCCAACACACCTGATTCAAATGAAGAGCCAATCATCAAGCTCTGCAGAGGCCTGATAACAGCTGTCAGGTGTGCTGGAAGAGGGAAACATGCAGAACATGCAGGATACTGGGTCTCAAGGACCAGGACTGGACAGCCCTGATCTACAGTAAATAAACTGCAGGTTTGAATGTAATTGTGGATGGAACCAGGAACGCATCCAGGGTGTACCCTGCCTTCAAACACTGGTACCTGGGATAGGCTCCAGCCAACCTGAGACCCTCATATGGATTAAGCAGCTCAGAAAATGAATGAAAGAATTAATTAAATGCACATTACTTAGATGCATGCTTCGATTTAACTAAAAAACCCAAAACAGAACCACAAAGTAAAATCTATACCTTTCTGTTACTCTACTGTATAATCCCAACTGTGGAGGTGATATTTGTTTGACACCTGCTATTAACCCTTAATGGCCCAAAAAAACACTGGTGACCAAAACCATCTACTGATCTAAACTGTTTAATACCTGCAGATCTACTAATCCTATCATGTAAATAATTGGTGTAAAATGCAGTTTGTCATCTTTTCATGGTCATCAGATATGACGCATTTGGGCATTCTGAGGTGCTGTAGTTACCTTAGAAACTCCACCATCTTCTACAACAGGGGTTCCCAACCCTGGTCCTCGAGGTCCGCTATCCTGCATGTTTTAGATGTATCCCTCTTCCAACATACCTGATTCAAATGATCAG
>JAQQZY010000005.1:43299641-43312182 GCA_030068375.1 Ostorhinchus rueppellii
CTATCATCAAGTTCTGCAGAAGCCTGATAACGACCATCAGGTGTGTTGGAAGAGGGAAACCTCTAAAACATGCAGGATAGTGGACCTCGAGGACCAGGGTTGGGAACCCCTGTTCTACAACATTGATTCACCAGTAAAACCCATGGAGTTGGATCAGTGACAGTCGATGGACGCACTGGGTTTATGTTCAGTTAATGAGACATTTACTAAAAAAGTTACTTTTTCATCAGTTTTCTCTGTTTTGATAAAGTAACCTTTGAATTTACTCGGTTTAATGAATGTCCACATGATCAGTGAATTAAATAAAGGAAAATACCTCATTTACAGTTAAAGAATGCCAAATAAAGAGGATAATATTAGAATAAATGGGGATAAATCACATAAGTAAGATTAAATTGAGAAAAAAAAATCATTTGGGAACTGACACAGAAGTACCTCTGGGTTACTATTGATAGAAGCTTCAAATGGCTGAAAATCTGATACGAGTAACTCAGAGAACATGAATGTCTGTAATGCATCGTCGAGGTATAAAAGAAGGAGATTCCACGTGATGTTCTGATGTTTTTCACTGTGTTTTGTGTGGGTGGTGGCCAAAGGTTGACTGAAGAGCTGGAATCTATGGCAATCCAGAACCAGAGGATGAAAGTGAATACATGCTATGTCCTCCCAGGTCACGCTTGATGTATGTTAATGGCACATGCCTGTGTTCACTGAGCCGCTGTACATGCCTCCATAAGCTCAGACACCTCTTACTTGTATATGTGCCAGAACGAGTATGTGTTTGTTTTATTTTCCATGTTGTCTGACGTGCGGTTGACTGATAGCATTCAGAGCGCTGACAGAGCCAGGTGCGTGACTATCTATCTAGCCTCCCTGGGGGATGTGTTTGGACTCTGTGTGTGATCATGTGTGTGTATATGCCAGGAGGGTGGAAGGTGTTTGACCCCTCTTATCTCTAGCACCCTGGTGTGTTTGTTTTCACAGGCACAGTGCAACCTCAATACTGACGTCATGTGACCCTGGGCGGTACTCTTTCATATACCACACATATCAACCGGTGCAGGTTACCGATCATCCACCCACTACCTGGAACAAATAATAAACACAGAGCATTACTGATTCCACAGCCTATAAATATCAGTGTTATTCTACTGTCTCAAATATTATTACTCTGTGTTTTGTTTTCCAGCAGGAGAGGAGTCACACAACATCAAAGTGAACAAAAGCTACGTTAAACTTTGAAAAGTTTATAGCAAGAGGTGCGAAGTATATTTTCAGGAAAGAAATGTTTTAAGACTCATTGATTCAAGATATTCACTTGCAATATGCATACATGCATGAAGTAGTGCAACAATCAAATAAGCAAGGTTTAATATAACAGTTTTTTAATACGCTGCTGGTTCTACACAGTGGAACAGCAAGATAATATTCTTGGTTATTGTGGTTGCTTCTAAATTTGCACTGAAATCATTGTTGGAATTGTACTTTGTATTGGTGTTTTTATGGGATATGCCTAAACCCATCCATCCATCCATCCTTCCTTCCTGAGGGGATTCAAGGGTGCTGGAGCCTATATACAGATGTAAGTGCGTTACATCCTGTAAATGTTGCCACCCCATTGAGGTGCACATGCTTGGATGGTGGGATGAAGCTGGAGTACATGTAGAAACAAGGACAACATTTACACTCTGCTGGCACATGCTGGACTCAAACCGTGGACTTTCTTGTTTATATATAAACAATGTATTTTATTTGTAGTATATGAATGTCTATGCTGCTTTCATGGTCAGGTCACTCTTTGGTAAGAGATTTTAATCTCAGGATGATTTCACCTGGTTAAATAAAGCATGTATGCACTATTAAAGAAACCACACACTGTATGCATGGTAGGTAAATCAGTACCCAGTTTACCATGGAGGACAATACAAGACAGACACAGCTCAACTGGCAAAGAGAGGCGCAGGCGTTAGTTATTAGATTGCAAGTCTTTAGCACAACACCTGCTGTTAGAAAAGGAAAGCTCTATGTTTGTTACAGCACGACACTCTGGCGTGGACCCAAATGCACGAGACAACAAGGATAGTGAGGATTTTCAAAGGTATTTAATTGGTCAGGCTTCCAAAACAACCTGTGATTCAAAAAACAGGGAAAACAAGGGAGAGAGCAAAAGGTGCCCTAATACTCACAATAGTGAAAAAACAAGAGACAGCCTAGCTGACTGAACTCAAACAGAACAGTGATACAAAAACTAGCTGCAGGGAGATGATGTACACGGTAAGAAGCTCTTCAAAATGGAACATGAACAACACACTAACAACAAAGAGAGAGAGGACAATATATAAGGAAAGCAGGATTACAGTCAGGTGTGTGTAATCACAGGGGGAACACCAGGTGCAGGCAATGAAGGAATTAAAGAAGACAAAGACAAGTCAGACAGAGTGTAGACAAGACAGGAAGATGAACACCTCCACCAAAATAAAACAGGAAACGACAAAACCAAAAACCCCTTAACAAATGTACCATAAAATCAGTGCGTGACTATGTTAAAGCAGAGGGTATTATTTTGAAGAAGTGCTGAGTGTGAATCCAGTTAAACACAGTTCTGAATTATTATGTCAGAAGCCCTGGCGCCTCCATGGGGTGGCTGGGGGTGGAGGCGCATTGGATTTAGGAAATATATTTTAAATCACAACAGTTAATCATGTGAAAATGGTTTTAACACAAAAGCAACAGAAAACAACAATAATATATAATATAATAATAATAAGAAACATAGCACAATGGGGTCCTACGCACCTCCGGTGCTCGGGCCCTAAAAGTACATGCAGCCACGCTGCTCTGTTCTCCTCCCTGGAGCTGGAGCAAGTGATATAACGGATTCTGAAGAGGACTTGTGTGGGTACGTATGGTGTACAGTGTTTACAATTTTTGTACAGTACAATTTTTAGTGGAAACACGTTCCTAATCAATTGAAAATTGATTATGAGTAGCATAAATGGGGATTGTTCACAAGAGCTTAAAACTGATGCTAGTAGCAATGTAATGAGTATATTATTTTACCTTGTCATTACTTATTTGTTTTCAGATGTAAATTGGTGTTTACTCTTCCTGAGTAAATATTATTTTTCTGCCTCTTTTTTTTTTTTTGAAGTAATAATAGTAATTGTTCTCTTTTGTGGCTTATTCTAGACCTATCCCAATCAAGAATAATTAGTGTGATTGCAATAATTAAAATTTAGTGTTTAAATATATAAATATAAATTAAGTATATAAATAAATAGTTTTTGGGTTTTTTTTGATCGGGTATGCCACCCTAAGATTTTGCCTAGCCCCCACTAGCCACCCTTAGAATCTTTTTTTGCTGGCGCCACTGGTCAGAAGCTGCATGTGAACAGTATTACTTAGGAAGTGTTAAGAACTGGATCCTGTTTCCAGCTGCAGTTCTCTCTCTCTCTCTCTCTCTCTCTCTCTGTGGGCACAGTTAGTGCAGTTATATCCTCCATGCTTTCATCCTTCCCTCCTTGACTGCCACCTCCACCTTCCACCTCCTGCCTCCTCTCAGCCAGAATGTGCAGCCTCTGCACCAGATATTTAGTGGTGGTTTTGACTGAAGCCTGGAACAGGGAAGCTTTGCTGAGCAGCCTACACAGGAATAGTCACCGGTGCTTAAAGTTAGGTGCGGTAAAGTCTTTTTCATGTCTCTGTCAAAATAACACGAAGGCATTTTAACAAGAGGTTATCTTCAGTTCTTGTGAAAAAGCCTTCATCCATCAGATGCAAACGCATGAATATGGATATTTATACTGTGGGCTCTGGAACCACATGTTTATTATTGTAGCCAAGATAATGAGGGCTCCACAACCTTAATGAAATATGTTTTTTAACCCCATTCTGACGAAAGCCGTCCCATACTACTGTCACAACATGACCCAAAAGTGATTTTTAGTATTTTAGTACCATATGTGGGATTTCTTCTGCTGCTACTGGGATCAAAGGCACAAATACTCAATAATCAGTTTGGGGGTACATTTTGGAACTGACAGACATCTTCAGAAATGGGAAGCTAATGGATGCAGTCCAGTGTGCTAACAGATAATACACAAGATAAGAGGAAATAAGATGAGATTAGACATTATTTATTAGTCCCACAGGGGGAAATTCCAGAATAATGGCAAAAATCGTTCTCACATTTGATGACTAAGATTGTTTAATAATATACAACCATTTAACATCCTTCCTCTTAGTGATTCTACTTTTTCAGTTTACCCTCACCTCTCTGAAGTTCAACCACGACAGACTTGGCAGTCACATTATTGTGAGAGAAGTGGTCAACCCCAGTAGCCAAATATAAGGGTGCTGACCTGGTCAAATTGGTTTGTGTGGATAGAAGTGAACCTTAGTTCTGGTTTACTGCTGTTGACTTTGGAACATTTCACTGTTGTTAAAAGTGATACTATAAGTACCATTTTACAGAGGCAGCCTTTTTTTGCATTTCAGGTAGCAGTCTCTCCACTAGGTAATTTTTTGGCAGCGTAAGGTGATTATCTCCAGAAATCCATGGAACGTAGAAGGAAGTGAGAGGTTTTCTTTAGATCTCTGAGGTTCGGTGTGAGCTTGTTTCGACTCCTTTGGGATTGGACCTTGTTGGAGACAGGTTTCCCGACAGTTCCAGGCAGTCCTGTGAAGTTGAACACCCGCCAAGTACGCTCCAATTCATGCAGCTCAACAGGCAGCAACCGTTGGAGTCCGAGTTGGAATCATGCCATTCATTCACGTGGTATCCTGTTGGTTTAGGCTTGTCATGATAGGCCCTGGTGCGTGATTGAAAACAAGGAGGAGCTGCTGCTATTCTGGGCTAGGAGAGCAGTGTCCCTATTAAGGCAATTGACTGTCAAACACTCTGAAAGTGAGTAGAGGAGGAAGCGCGGATGTGTAAAATACTCATGTCATACTTAACTGACTCCTGTAGGAAATGTTTACCCTGACGTTTGGCCCTGTTCTTGTAAAGGTCAGAGCATTTTGATATTTAGATTGCTGAAATCTAAATGGACAACCCGTTTTAGGTGTTGTGATTAAATTAGCGGTCAGGTCACATTTGGGAGAGAAGCCCTTTGTTTGCTTTTCCTCCTTTCCCCTGCTCTTTTTATTGGACGATGCTGTGTTAAAAAGTTCCGGTTTGCTGTTACACCACAGTGCCCCTCTGACTCCAGCACATCTCCTCGCCTCTCTAAACTGAACCAGATGGAGCCTTTCCATATAAAACTTTCACTGCCTTTTATGTCTCACACAGAAGAGGGAGCCTCTAGGAAAAAAAAAACCAAAAAAAAAACAGCTACATGTCATATTGTGCCCGGTTAATACTCTCAATATGCAGTATGGCTCATCTGTCTCTCACCAAGCAACAAAACATTTGTTAGATTACATACAGTGTCTGAAGCTGTGTACAGTTGTCGACTTTGAGGAAGTTCTTCATCGCAGATTTATATCTGTGCTGCATTAATGCTCCTGACAGATCTTTTGTAATTTCATGAACTACACCCAGCTAATACAGCGGAACACAAAACTCTTAATGAAACCAAATGATTAGAAAAGAATCCAATGCTAAGTGACACTGACATGAGGAGGCTCATTACGTCGGCTGTGTAAATGCAGAGGGGTTTTGTGCTCTGGTTGTCATAGTGGTCAGAGACTGTTAACCTCCTGCTGTTCCAACCAGTGATAAACATTAGCCAATGATACAGTCTGTGTTTCATGTTAAAAACAAGTTGCCCCAAACCAGTTTTTGTGGTGACTTCTTACTGCTATTTTTTTTTTTTTACTTCACTGTGACCCAGTTTGTCATTTACAAAATAAGATTTGTCAGAAGATCTCCTTCAGATGTTAATAATCGAAAGTCTTGTTCTTGTTCTTGATGAATGCTTTTAGTGTTGTTATGACATAAATCATATTTTAAGGTCCAAACTGTGATATTTAGTGACACCTAAGGATTAAATTACATGTTGCCATCAACTGATTACCTCTTGCTTCACCTCACTCTCCCTGCAGTGGCCACAAAAAGCATGAAAACAAGGTCCTCAATAGAATCTGTCTTTGTTTAATCCCTTCTGGGTTTTTAAATCAAAGTGATATAAACTGGTTATCACTTAAATCTAGTAACTGACAGTGATGCACTTTAACACTGGATGGCATTTGCAGTAAACAGTAGTCTATTGAGCTACTGTAAAATAAATAAATGCTGAACCTTTAAATATTTAGACAGCAAACTATGGATATTACTGTAGCATTTAGCATATTTTACTGTAGCTTAATACTTTAAACAGTTAATAAAACTGGGTGTAGGGTTGTATCTTTTAAGGTTTACATACAATTTTAAAGGCAACTCAGAAGTTGACCTCTATTTCTGATTTTAACAGACATTTACAGGTTCATTATCTGTGCCTAGAATTAATCATTTCTGTACTATACCTGTTTCTATTTAAAATGAGTAAGAGAGAGAGAGAGAGAAAGGAAAAGGCAGTGTACTGGCAAGAATGAGTGACTGTAATGAGAGAAAGAATGGGTGCTCAGATTTGAGGCAAAGTGCAACTTAGCTGTAGAAACCAGTTGAGCAACTGCACTCAGGTTTGAGAAAGAAAAGGTCTTTTCTAACAGAAAAAACTTACAGCTAATAATTCTTCTTTTGTATGACTTTTTTCCAGTCATCCACTGTCTTATTTCTGAGGTCCTTTTCTGCTATTTGTCTGATCAAAGGGCGGAGCAGCTCCAGATGTAGAATCAGAGTGTGTCTATTTCTAGTGTTCAGTGTTAGCGTGAGGCAAGAGCAAAGAGGGAGAGAGGGACAGAGAAAAGAAAAGAGAGCTGTTTTGACAGTTGTGTTGGGGAGCACACACACAGACAGACACACACGCTCAATCAGGTCTCTGTAATCACGGTTTCGCCGAGTGGTGGTTATACCTTCCAGAGGAGTTCACGTCCCCTTGAACTGTTTTGGCTGACTTAGTGGTACACTTCTGACAGTGTGAGAGAGGGAGGGAAAGAGAGAGTGAGGGAAGGGGTGGGAGGAGAGCTGCTTGTGGGAGGAGAAGGAGGAGGGAATGAACTGGAGGAAGGAGAAGCTTTCTCAGTTTCTGTGAGTCCTGCTCGCTGTAGGCTACAGAATGAACGCAGTTGCTTTCCTCTCAGGCTGAGAGGCAACTGCCATTTTTCTTTTTCTTTTCTTTTTTTTGAGTTTTATTTCCTTTCCTGTGCCTGACATCAGGAGGAGACACAGCCACTTTTGTTTCCGTTCCATACGGTACTTTTTTGGACCCAGTCCTGTGTTATTATTTTTGTGTCTGGGAAGTACCATGCCGGTAGTTGGCGTAGCCTCCAAGCTCAGGCAACCCTCTGCAGTGGGCACCAAGCCGGTGCACACCGCTCTCCCCATCCCCAGTGCGGTCAGGGCGGCCGCCTCACAGGGCTACATGACCCGACAGCAGGAGCTGAGGGCAGGTGACGGCGCCCCGGGGCTCTCCTGTCAGCTGTCAGTAAAGTCTGAGTTCCAGCAGGAGAAGACACCTGAGGGAAAGTCCAGAGCTGAGACAGAGGAGAGCAAGATCTGCAAGGTTAGTGGAGAGACATGGGGTCATTGTGTCATTTATGTTTGTGCATGCAGCATAGAGATGATGCTCCACAGGTGTCAGGGATAAAAGAGCCAACACAGACAAGCTCATGACTGCTCACTCTCTGTCTCTGTTTGCCATCTTTTATTTGGTTTGAGCAGGTGCCTGTCTAACACTTAGACAGAGTTGGAGCTCATAGTGATGAGTCACATGTACTATGGTGGGATGATGTCAGTGGTTTCTGGTCATCAACAAAATGGGAAATTAGATGAGTAATGTATCAGTGTCAGTGCGTTACCTCATGCTGTCCATTCAAGTAGAATATACTTTACTGATCTGTGTGTGTGTGTGTGTGTGTGTGTGTGTGTGTGTGCTAAAACTAGTAAATTCTGTGGTATGATTGTGTTCACTGCAGAGACCCTACATGGAAAGCAAGTTGCGTCTGCTTCTCTAAAGGGAAGGAACCTAATACAAGGGTAATGGGTGCTACCTGAGAAGCCCTAATGATTAGATGTGCATGCTCTGAATACACTCTTTTACTATATTTTTTCTCCCCATTTTGTCCCTTGTGCAGAGTAATATTTCAGATAGATTGCTTCCTCTTCTCTAGACTATATTCTTAATACCCCCAACAGTGTCAAGATGTAGCAGATGTTTTAATAGACATACAGAGATCATTAAGCGGTTAACCATACCTAAACTCAGCCTGTGCCAAGTTCTTCCCTCTTTGCAGAAATGTTTGGCTGCATATCTGAGACTGCAACAGAGAAGGTGGGGTCGCTCCGTCCTGAGGAAGAAGGCGATTTTCAAAACTCCCCGCCAAATAGTTTGAACCGTGCCTCAGACATCCCACTTACAAAGCTGTCAGAGCACAAACTGAAACTTTCCTGTTTGTCCGGTTAATCACTCCTCATCCCCCCACCCTCCTCTTTCCTCTTTCTACCGTTACAAGACTTAAGATACAAGACAAAAAAAAAAAAAAAAAAAATGAAAAAGCTCCCTGACCCTGATTCATTTTCTGGCTCTCAGACTTCTTGTACTGAACAAAGCTGCTGATTTTCCTCGTGACCTAAAGGAAACGTGGGCAGGAGACATCAAAGCACGGGTCAGTGCTGCTCTGCCTCTGAATCCTCACAGCGTGTCCGTGACTGAGTCTGAATCGCCTGCAGGGTGACTACAAGTAGGAGGTGCCGGAGTGTTTCATCATTAACCTGCTGCTGAACTGGCCACTTCAGCTTGACTTCCAGCTTGTTAATGTGACTGGAGTCCCAAAATGATCCTGCTTTGCTTCTGGAAAAGCTGAATTGAATTATGGCCATTTCACATCCCCCAACTCACTCTGAAATTCCGTCCCTTAATGTAGACTTCGTCATATCAGTTAGATATTTAGGATATCCCTTACTATTTTTGTTGAACTTCTATTACCGCTCATGTAATGTGTTAGAGAAGGTCTGCCTTGTCACTGTAGGTCAGTGTGAGCTCTGCTATTGTTCAGTACAATAAGGCTCAGTAAATATGAGCTAAATTGGCTGAAATGCACCATCAGTACAGTCCCTGTCCCTGGGAAGGTTCCAGGCAGACAGAAACCTCTTGCCTGCCCCAGCCTGTCAGTGTGGGTGAGGAATGGGTGGTATGGAGGGGGTAATTAGTCTGTCTAATTGTGTTGTGTAGTCCCTTAAGAGCTTTACTCTCTGAGCTTTCAGAGCAAAAAGGGAAAGAAGGTGGAGTAAACGCTGTCATTATTCCTTCACATTAAACAACACTCCTTGTTTTGTTTGGAGTCCTATTATCAAGCAGGATCAAGTGTGGGACGCTGTATGTGAGCACTGCATGACTGCATGCTTGTTTGTGCACATGAACCCCCTTGTATAGAGTTCAGTAGTCCCAGCATGTGTCGGCTTGTTCGTCTGACATCCTTACAGGGGTGAAGTTTTCCAAATTTGGGAAGCTTTTTTTTTTTTTACCTTGCAAATTCAGGTTCTCATAGTGACACATTTCCACCTGTCTGATCAGCAATAATATATAGCTGCATGCATTCCTCTGTTATGATTATTTTCTCGTTGCTGTCATACAGAACATCATGCAGTCAGCATAACAGTAAAATAAATCAGAAATTCTTTGATCGCCAGATTTATACACAGCAAGAAGTGCAAGAATCAGCATCAGGATGTGCTGTGTCTGCACAATGATTATGGCAGAAGTGCTAAAATAAATAAATAAATAAGGAGGATAAGCGGTAAGGAGAGAAAAAGAAGGGATTTGTTGTTTCTTCTTTCTTGTGTTTGTTGAGGACACCTGTCCTGGTGTTTTTTGCAGAGCTAAAGAGGAAGTCCAAGTAAGTCTTAAGACAAGCACTGCTGAAACAAATCCGATCTGCAGCTCAGTCTGAGAGCTTCCACTTTTCACAGCTGTACACTAGCTGCTGTAGAAGTACAAAATGAATAAAATGGAACTGGACAGTGCTGAGTGCATGCAGCAACTTTGGTGGATTTCTCTAGTGAGTTCAAGTGCTTTTTCTTTTGCTGAGTAATGAACTAGATCTAATGGTGTGTAAAGGGCACGATTAAGCCTGCCTAGACGAAGTAATTTTGGACACAATTCAGTATTATTAGTGCGAATCTCAGCAGTCTGATTGTATTGTGATAGATAATCTCTCATATTAGGATACACCTCATTTCATAGGAGTGTCCACCAGTATTTGTACTGTAGCTTGATTTGCTTCTATGTCTGGAAAGTAAACAAGTGAACAAATACAGAAATTATCTTACTGTGTGGAAGCTGTTGAACATGAAACCCAGGAATGGGATTTTGTGAGCTTATTTGACAAATGGGTGGTTTTCAGTGCACTGGCTCAACATCGTACTTAATTTCCAGGTTAAATTATCATTATAGCAGTATGTTTAGTTACTCTAACCAGTAACAAGATAAGAGATACATATGAATTTCTCCTGATAACACAGACCAGAAACCATTACCAGTTTTTAAAATGATAAAATCTGACCGCAGATCATTTAGTCTCCATTGACTTACGCAGTATTTTCTATATTCACTCCTTGTGTTTACCTCAGCGTTATCAGACTAGTTTACAAGAATGACCTTCAAGTTGCACAGCTCTCACAGATGATAGCAGATAGCAGTGGAACTCCAATTATCTCGCACTTGTACTCACACTCTTCCAAAGCACTCAACTGCTTAATCTATCTACAGTTTTGTCTGTCATAGTTTCCTATTTGCACTCTCTGTGATTGAGTTGAGAACAAGGTGAGATATTTGCTCTTCCTGTTGTACTCTCTATCGACAGTTTGCATCAGTCACTGCCTCTGGCGCTGCCAGATGATGAGATGGAATGACAAACTTATCTAAGTTGACTGGGCTTTAATGAAGTGTCAGCAACACCACCACTGATGTGGAATCATCGTATGCATCAAGAGTCTTGGCAGCTGTCCAAATCACACAGCCCAGGGACTTATTTAGTGGGTAATTGCAGGTCTCTTTTTTTTTTTTTTTTTTTGAGGTGAAATGGAAAATTGCATCACACCTTTTTCATGAAATTAACAGCATAGAAGAAGAATAATTCAAAAGAGAACGACATGAGTGCAGTACTTTTCTTCCTTTTTACACACCGCACACTAAAATGCAAAACGCCCTGAGGTGGATGTTTAAGATGCCACAAGTACCCACTGTAAACTCATTCTGCAGTTATCTTTCTCCTCTGTCAGTCTACTGTACCCTGATATGCCCTCTGTTATGTCAACAGAATACACTCACACTGTATATGGTGAATGGGCCTTTATCTCAGAAATGCCGTTCACTGTATACATGAGCTGTGCTGCTATTTCCGTGGGCTCTGATGTCAGTGAAATGTTATCCTGCAATGTTGCTGCTTGTGAACAAGAGCAAGTGTTTTCCGGAAGTGTAGTTAAGTGCCAGACACACTCACCCACTTAGAGACACAAACCATCCTGTTGATCCAGTTCAGGTTTGCCCTTGTGCACACTGTGGACAAACTCACACCCTGTTGTCCCATATATTTTTTTTTTTTCGGGGCAACTTTCTCAGCTTTGGTGTGAAAACCTCAAGGCAACAATATGGGTGTGTTCAAAGTAAGGATAGTGAGGTGGATGCCCCCAGGGACAGACGTTGGAGTCCAGTGCGTTTGAGTGAGCAGAATGTAAACACACTCCTGTTTCTCTGGGTGGGCCTGATACTGTTTTTTGTCTCTTGTCCTCTCTCTCCCTCTTTCTGTTTTTTCTGCATTGTTCCCACTTTTCAACTTTTCTTCAAGTGTTTTTACAGCAGGATTTTTGCATTCACATTTACTACATTTCCAGGCACATACAATGTTTAAATCACAACATTTACAATATTTCATAGCGATTAGTAATGGAGCACTAATGGGAATGGGAATTAAAGAATGGCAATAGCTACTGCCACAATACTGTGGCATGAAATATCAGTTTGTCTATTGCCACAGAGCCAATCAAATGTTAGCTTTTGTACTAGAGCCAATCAGGGATACTGTTAGATGAACTCATTTGCCTCTTGTTACGACAGTACTGTGGTGATATATGCCTTATACCTCAGTGCATTGTTTTGTGCATTTTGCTACCACAGTACTGTGGCAATTGATGGAAAAAATGACAAGTTAGTGATAGTATATAGTATAGAACAGAAATTATTGTTGTAAATGCCCTATATGTTTTTGCTGTATGGTGTTCTTTGCTCTGTGCAGTCAATAAGATTGAAGATGGAGAAGGTGGGCGGAGCTACATGTTACATTCAGCAGTGTGATGTGACTTTTCAGTTCTGTGTCAGTTCAGTTTGTTGTGGTCTAAATACTGCACTCTGACAGTCGTTCCAGTGGCAGATTTCTATCAATGTTGGCTTTTGGGGGGGGGGGGGGGGGGGGGGGGGGGGGGGGGGGGGGGGGGGGGGGGGGG
>JAQQZY010000005.1:43318946-43340861 GCA_030068375.1 Ostorhinchus rueppellii
TTCGCCCTTAAGTAGCTGGGATAGGCTCCATGCGACCCCCGTGACCCTAGTGAGGATAAAGCGGGTATAGAAGATGACTGAATAAGTTATAACAACAGATGCCTAATGACGTACAAACAACAAGTTCAGTCAAACATGGAACAAGAGAAAATTAAATGACTTTTTCAAATTTTCAAACTTGCCAAAATGACTGAGGCAGTTATTTTAAGAGGGTGATGATATTCATATGTAATAAACTATACTTCTTGCTACTATTCAAGTTTCTACAGTTAGTGTATATTTCACCATATCCCAGTCTGAAAAGTGTCTAACTACAGAGATTTTCAACTCAGACTTCTCGACTTGCCCTGGTTGTTGAGTAATATCGGGGTTGGATGATGTTCTGACTTTGAAGGAACCATTCCAGTGTTCATCAGGAACCAACCATACTGGGTTCAATGGTTGTGATCACTGGTGGAGAATCCCAGCTTCATAAAGTAAAAGTCCTGCCATGTATTGGTCCTACAGTACCTGTTCACTTTGGACAGGTGATTCCACTAATTATCCCGTCTACCTGGATGACGAGTTGAGCTCCTCAAAATGGGCTGATTCAATGAATGGTTGGAATAAATACATGGCAGGACTTTTACATTATAGAGCTGGGATTTTCCACCACTGGTTGTGTTTGGATCTGACTGTTTTGGTCCACACCCTAATATGGTTGAAATGTTAAGACGTGACCAAACAAACCAAACCAAGGGGTAAAACTAAGTATAGTTTGTATTTTATTTAATGGCTGCCAGTGTTGAAACTCGTTTAGAAAGGTCTTGATCCACCACAAATTGTCAGATCAGCTTCAGTGTGCTTCACTGATTCTGCAAGTATGTGAACTTTACTGGAGCAGCAGCAATCGAACTAAAGTTATTTCCTAGTTTTCTGTTTTGATGATAGTGATGAAGAGTGGTGTCTATCATGTTGGACAGGAAATGAACAGTTCAACTGGGTTCAGATCTGGATGTGAGCACGATAGCATATGATTTACATAATTTTCATGTTCATCAAACAGTTCAGTGACTCCTTGTGTCGTATACATGTATGATATTTTCATTCTAGAAGAGACCACTTGGTTTTCAATTAGTTCTTCAACGGTCTGTGTCTAAGTTTAGTGGAACATCTAACAGAATATTTCAAATTGCAGTTACAATTCAACTCAGTGCGAGTTTATGCACAAAGCAACTGCTACCTGAAACCATATGGCAGATCCTGACTCCTTGTTTCTCATGAGCCAGGTGATGATTAATTGTATATCCAGTGCCCGGTAGTGGCTCACAATACCTCACAGTCAGGGCTGTTTTATAGCCTTCTCCTGTCCTGATATGGCTCTTCCTCTGTGCTTTAGGTGGGTTTATTTTTCGCCAAAGTGCAAAGCACCGCTCCATTAAAACGGTCATTTCCGCCTCAACATCACAACCTTATTGCCTCTGCCATTCCACTGTATAATGTTTTCCCATAAAGCGTGTTAACTCTGCCATTAATAAGTGTTAAACATGAACCACCGACTCTTGACAGTGTCTCCAGAGATACAGAGCTGAATTCAGATTCTACTCACCCGTTATGCTTTCACTTTTACCTCTCGACCATGCCGCCCTTCATTGACCACCCCATATGGCCAACAAAGCTCTGCTGTTTAGGCCAGGGAGAGTTTCTCACAGGATAAGTCTCTTGATGCACATTGGGGCTTGGTTTTATTTACTGGCTGCTGTTGTTGTTGCTCCCACGTGAAAGCTCATAGTGCATTTAACAACCCTAGGCTTTTTGCTGATGTATCCACAGAGGCTTTTCTGAGCTCTGCTCATTTCCTCTTCCAGCCCAGTGACCTTGATTGTTGTCACTTAAACAAGCAATGGGTTTGTTTTATTGCATCTGGAAAAGGGATAGTGACATTGCCAAAGCTCACACCCAATGGGAGTCTGTTAATGTGGATCTTTTCAGCTCATTCAGCAAGGAACAAGTTCTTCTCTATTTCTGTTGATGAATAGCACTCACCCTAAATACTCTACTACTACTTATTTTCCTCGTAACCTCTTTAATGGCATAATAACTCTTCTCATATCTTAGAGACATGAAATGCACACACAGAGGGTCTTTATGTCTGCCAACATTGAAAGGTCATTGCCTCAAGTATGGGGTCATAGGTTGAAGGTTCAGGTCATACTTGAGACTATAAGTGGAGTTTGTGGTGGTCCTGCAACCTCAGGCAAATGAGCAAACATTTTCCCTCATAATCCCTTAATGATGAGGAAGGGCTGTCAGCCATCTTGGCCTGAAGAGACTCATTACTGGAGTCATAATGAGAGGACAAGGAGTTCCTTGTAGCATCTACCAGAGTTCACGTGCTACAGGCCATTTGCCAATTGCTTGTACACCGAAGTCAGCTGCCCCTTTTGGAGATAAAAAGAAAAGAGGCTTTTGTTTTGGCAATGTCACTTTCAGATGCAGAACCCTTCATAAAGTACTCAAGACTTTTTTTTAATTTAAAAATTAATTGTTAGTTGGATACAAACAATGACTATTTTATCTTGCAGCAATTGTAGGCACCCCCATGACCCTCACAAGGACTAAGCAGTTGAGAAACTGGATGGATGGATGGACTTTCTTGTGCCTTTTGCCTATTGCATCTGTAAATGTCTAGTTTAGCGGTGTAGACAGTGGCTAGCATTCTTTGACTTAGGTGGAAACTCTTTTCAAACTTAATCTTATAATTAATATTACTAATTTCACTACAGTGAGTTTTTGACTGTATTTAATGCATTTGATGACAATTTCAAGATTTAACAAGGAATTCCTTGTTCATCCAAGCAAAAGGATTCAGTTATTAATTAAAGTTCATTTAGTATGAGTCAAAGGATATGATTCATGAGGAGAGTCAGATTTCAGGTACTTTTCAAACAGATGAGCTGCTCACAGTGCGGGCTGGCGTGCAACTCTGCTGTCCTGACCAGATGAGGAAGGTCATTACATACTTGATAAACAGGGAATGACAACAGTTAAAATGGTCCAGGTGGAGGGACAGCCTCAGAAGGGAGAGAGTCAGTCAGCAGTCACAGCACTGTTTCTTTTATTATTCAGTACTTATTTAAAAAAGATGTGGATGGTAGGAGTTAACTTGCTGTTGGATTGGAAGCAGATGCAGGCACCTCATTCAGGTTTAAACCCTTAATCGCTCCCTGCATCTGGGTCTCTGTTTTTGACCTTGTGGAGAGAACAGCTGAAGGTACAATACGTTGAGGCTGGGGGTTGAGGATGTGGGAGGGGTGAGAGGGAAGGAAAAGTGTGAGCCAAAAGGGAGAAATCATGGTACATTATGTTAGGGACACTGGCTCATGCCTTGATTTAAGAAACTCCGTGTTTCTCTGTAGGTTACAGTTGGAGCTAGGCCATTTAAATTAGGCTGCAATAGAGCGTGAGAGGTACAAGAAGCAGAGGAAGTGAGTAAAGAATGGAGATCTAAAATTATATACCTGACTGATCGTATAGAAAGGGTGGTGAGTGCATTCAGTGCCAAATGTTTCAACTTAAAGATGCAAAAGAACGACTCACTTCATGTTACAAATTCAATCTAATCAAGGTCATTTGGATGGCTTTCTATACTTAAATATAAGGGGAATGTAAGGCCATGTGAACACCACATCCAAAGGATGCACACTGATTTGAAGATTTTGTGTCTCTTTTTAGGAAACATGGTTTGAGGATCCTTGGTTGCCACTGATTTAGCATGCCCAATTTCCTAACATACATTACATTAGCCACATAATCTCATCAGTTCATGCAAGTATCCATGCCGTGTTTATCACACACAAGCATCAAGATGAGCTTTGGCAAGTTTGTGGGAGCATGGGAGGAGCAAACATTGGCCCTTCTTCCCTTACTGTCATCAGATCAGCACTGGCTGATATTAATTTCTGTGAGCTTGACAGGAGCCATTAGTCTTGGGGAGTGGGCTTGAGTTACAGCGTTTAGGGGGTAAGGATCCTCTGGCGCAGCCTCCACTATATACACTACGTGTTCTACAATAGCCCAGACCACAGAGAGGAGGTAAGGGAGGGAGAAGCATTTGGACAGACAGTATTAGAAGTGTGGGAAAGATGAAATATCTTTTTAAGCCAGTCTGCAAACTTGCAGATGATCTTGAGCAGCAAAGAGAAGCCCATCTCTGCTTTTGGAGGTAAAAGATAACATGAAGAAATTAAAAATATACAAAGTCCCATATATTGGAAGACCTGCATGCGAGACCAAGATCTGTATGTTTTAACCTAAGTCAAACCAGATAAACCTGTAGGATCTGTTGTTTTTGCTGACTGTGCTGTACTTTAGGATGTTTCACTTCACCTCATCCTTGATATGCTGCTCCCCACATGTGTTGAGTGAGCTGAAGGAGGAAAAGCTGGTCTCATGGGCCATGCCTGCTGTCTCCAGGTCAGAACTATACAACGTTTTCCGGGTACACACCAGACAGAGTGAAAGGAAACAGAGAAAAGGTCTGTGGGTTGAAAGGTAATGTCCTCTCCCACATCCAACAAACCTCAACTCGTTGACTGATATCTGGATCAGTCCAGCAACAGTTCCACTCCCACCCAGCAGCCACTTCCTCTCTGTCTCTTAGGATGGAAGCAGTATGAGAAGACTATGTAGTGGGTGTTAAGCAGAACTGATGTTTGAACTAAAACTCAAACATATGCGTTTGTCTGTTACTGTGATTGGACATGAACATAGTCTGCAGAAGAGGTCATATGAATGCAGCTTACTGTTTTAATATTTTATTCAATTGTTCCTGTCTATATTAGCATTACAATGGCAACAAGAGGTACCTAGGTACCCAGGTACAAGTTCTGTATCTAATGAAGTTGACCATAGTGGGTCTATTTTTAGGGCCTAATGATTAGAACTGGGAGAAAGCCAAAACAGTGCTAACTCTTTTCTAATTGTTCTGTATTGACTGTATGATGTTATCACTTTATTTATTGGAATCTAGATAAGACCTCATTATTCATGAATCACTGTACTGTAGTGTCAGCCTTTACAGGTGTATCCAAAGGAGTCGCCCTTCTTTGTTAGTGCAGATTTGCTGCTTTATGAAGTGCCTCTAGTGTGCTTTCACGTCAGCTTCTTGCTCTTTACACACTCTCCCATGACCAATTACGACATATAATGTACTGTAAAACAGTTTCTGTGAGTAAATCTACATGTATGCAGGCACATTTACTCTAAGTAGAGTGTGAGTTTGTGAAAGAGAGAGATATGTTTGAGTCTTTTATGTGTGGGTGTGTATGAGCCTCATTTTCCCAGGTCTCCACTCCAGCGTAGCTCTTGGCGCTAAAAGCCCAGGCTGTAACACTTTAATAGCTGAGTTGTTTACTCTTTATACCGACCCACTTCACCTCCATTTTGGGAGGGTTCCTCTGGCTTTGGCATAGCGGCATGTAGACATTTTTACAGCTTAGTATGCCCAACACCATCTTGCTAACGGATTTTATGGCCCAATAGTTGGAACGTGTGTGTGTATGTGTGTTTTATATTAGCTGCAGATTATGCAATCAAACTTTGACAAAACTGGAGAAGTTTGTTATGGAGCAAAGTTTCTTCTGTAAACTCAACAGGTTGCTGAAGTTCTGTATATGCTGTATATAGGTGTACTTAATGCTATCCTTCATTATGCTACAAGCCTCAAATGTTTCTGTCCTGCTGTGCTATTTCTTGGCAAGAGACTGAATGTCCTCTCTTAAGGAAATCATTAACAAGTAAGAATTTTAGATCATATGAACAGTCAGTAGCTGTCTGTAAGCAGACTAGTGTCCAGTAACCCAGTCATTATTGCAAAGTAATTTCTGACCGGGCAAGTCAAAACCCCAATGTGAAAGTTGTAATTATATAAAGATCAGCGTGTTGTATATTAGCCCACATATATACAGTAGGTCTTGCAAACAGGCCCTTAAAGTCTCCACTGAAACCACAACCACCCTTCAAAAGAGTAGGTGCAAACATTCCAGAGGGTTTAGATCTGATCCCATTTAACATCTGACATTTCCACAGACGTTCCAGTGAAAATGTCAAAGCAGCACCTTGCAGCACTGTGAGCAACCTGTTGTGTTAGCAAGGGGTGGCCCCAGTGGGAAGGGCTCCCCAAACCCCACCAATAAGTTAAACAAGGTCAGCTTTATCTAGAGAGTAAAGCATGATAGTTTGCCCAGAGGATATTACTGTGTGGACGGTATTAATATCACAGCTGCAAACCATGAAGGCTTCACCAACACTACAATTATGCTACTTAGGCCTGTGGGGGGAAAAGTGCCGTTACAATATGATGATTAAAGGTGATCGGTGCTTGCCAGGAAGTTGACATTTTCAATATTTGGCCACAGCAGCCAGCTTTGCATTGCACGCACACTTGGACTTTTCATCTTGTGAAGGAGGTAACGGTTCCAAATGGAGCGCTGGGAACATGACTCAAGTCCACGATGGGAGGAAAATCTGATCGTCTTGATAGTGTGTTTGTGTGTGTTCTCTGCAACATGTGGTTTACTACTGCAGTATTCTTAGGCTGAAGAGTTGCTTTTGCTCTTGTCTGAGCTATTGTGATGAATGTTGGGCAAACATTATTAAAATAAGCACTTTTTAATATTAATATTTGTAGCTGTCAACACCATAAAGAGACATTATGTGGTAAAATGAAAGAGGGACACTTCAGAATAAATGAGTCACTTTGTCAGCAGACAGTCTGTGTAGTAAAAGGTAGGGAGGAACTTCAGGAGGGAATAATGGATACATTTTCCACCACTGTCCACAAATCTGCCAAGCCCAAACACCGAGCTGAGACAGCAGCCAGCTTACTTAGTGGCTGCACTCTGTCTGTCCTCAGCATTAGACACTTCAGCTAATGTTTTGGGCTGGAGCATTAGCCGCACTGGGTAAAAGTATGTTTGCCTTGGATGTGGCAGCAGAGCCGGTGAGCACTGCCATCCATGTCAAGTGGTACACCGTATAATACCATCCCCGGCAAACTTGGAAGACCAACGTGAGGAATTACATCTGCGGTTGTTTCAACACGAGCCTGAAGTGGTCGGCCCGGAGGCAGTATCACATCCAGAGGTCAGAAGGGGTGTAATTAAGGGAAATCTGTTTAAATATTTTAACATATTTATTGATGCTCTGTGACATGTGGAATTATGCCCCTCTTGCGTCAGGAGTGCGCAGGCTTCCCAGTAAGTTCTCTTTAGCGGCAAGCCTCCATCTGTCCTCACTGGAAAAAGTACATGAACTCTCCATCAGCAAAGCAGGCTGCTCGCACGTTTTCTGTAGCAAAAGTTTTTGCAGACTTTGATAAGTCCTGCTCAGCCTGAGACGCTTGGAAGTTGGCCTTTTTTAAACATTTACTCGCTGGCACCTGGTCAATACCATGTTCCTTCAAACTTAAAAATCTTGCCATAAAAACAGACTTTTTTTTTCCTTTTGCCTCTCTTTGTCTGTTTGTCCTCTGCTGCACCTTCAGTTTCCACCACACAACCATCATCACACACGCTTGCAATTTCTCCAGTCAGTCCCAGTGTCTTTTCATTCATGCACTGAGGCTTTGAGCAGGAGGCAGTCCAAAGGGCAGACAAGTTCTGTGGTTTAAATTGGGTATAGAGGAAGAGCATAAGTTTGTAGAACTGCCCTTGAGCAAAGCATCGACCCACTAACTCCTTGGCTGAAGCTGCAAACAGCTGAGGACTTCCAGACATGAAAATGTGGAACATCGCAAGTATGAAGTAAGGCATTGCAACAAATGAGTGCAAGCTCAGACAGTCTTCACTGGATTAATAAAAAAAAAAATAAATTAAAAATCCAGATTTAGTTCCAACTCTCCTTTCGACCCACTGCAAACACATCAAGGCCCAAGAGGCACTTTTTATGGTGCAACATATTTTTGCTATAAATCACAAAGCATTCATAAGCTCTTTTTTCTTTTTCAGCAGTGGTTTTTGAATTTATCTCTCATGACAGACACACAAACACAAAAAACTTTTTTCCAAATGTCTGGTGCTTACAATGCTTAGAGGGTCGTAAAAGGAAAAAAAAAGAGAAAAAACTCAGGGGTGGTCACAGGCCTTCTGTACACTAACAGTCCAAGGTCAGTTTTTGGGGACTCTGTACTGCTCATCTGCTAGGTGCTTCAGACTCCTTGTAAACACAGACCAAGTTCTCTGGATGACCACCCCCAACCCCCCAGCCCTCTGTCTGTTCACTACAACTGTCCGCCTGTGGCCTCATTCTGACTGTGCTGCCCTTATTAGAGGAGCCTCTGCCTCCATATTGAGACAGAAGATGGAAATTTTCAGCTCTGTAGCCCTTTATTGCAGCCTCTCCATGTCCTATTGGACCAATTCAAAACATCCACAAGAGAAAAATGGACGCTTGTGAGAGTGTGTCTCTCTCTGACGCCAATGTTAACATAATATCAACACTATTTAGGAACATTGGCACGATTAATTAAATAGTGGCCAGTACAGTGTCTTTTAGAGATATAAACATGTGATAACTTGCACTTGCATTCAAATGTGTTGACATGAGATTAGCAATTTTTTTTTCTTATACTGGTTTGATTTATTGTATTACTCATTTAAAAAAAAAAAAAAAAAAAAAAAAAAGAGTTTCCAGCACTTTGACGCAGAGATTCATGGAATTATGGACTCACACGGGAAGACGGTATGATTTTGGTGTGGTGAATGCATGAAACCACTTATGCTTCTCTTATACCTCCTTCATGGTTAATGAATTCTGAAAGTTGTGGTTATAACTGAGTGCAGACAGAAGACTCTAAAAGTGTTGAAAGAATGCGTTAGAGACAATGACTGTTGGGTCACTTGCATGAGCAGTAGGGATATCAATCATATCAAACCAAATATGTTTGTTTTGACTAATAATTAGCTGCACTGAGTTTTTAGTTACTGACAATGTGGTCTAATCTGTTAACCAATAAAGACCCAAACATCCACTAGGGAATAAAATCGCCTTTTGATTACAATGGTTTATCCTTTCTACCTCTAGAGAAACTGAGATAGAAGATGTGTAGGGCCTGCAAACTTCAGTCTGACCTGGAGTCCTTTTTATAGAATTTGTAGGTTTTTACTTCTAATGATGGATCTTGGCGCTGGCTGTATTGACTAGTCGCAACTCCCAGGGTCATGTTGGGGTCGCTGGTTCACCCAGCATGTAGTGAGGGGTCCCAGTTTAACCATGTCTGACCATTTTTGTATTTGCTCCTGTATTTCTGTTTGTTTAGTTTAGTTTTTGTTTGTGAGCCTTGGGGGTGGGGGGGATACTTTACTTTTCTTTACGTGTATATGTTTGTATATTACATGTTTGTTGATTAAAAACAGCAAAATAAAGTTTAAAAAACACTTTAATACCTGTTGATCCTCTAATCCTATCAATACATGTAAATAATTAGTGTAAAATACAGTTTGTCATCTTTTTATGGAGTTTGGTAAATGACAGTGGATGGAGATACTTGTTTTATGATCAGTTAATAATGTATTTACTCCAAGTCACTTTTTTTGAAATTAATTTTCAGTTTCTTGTTTAAAAACCCTCAACTATAATCTAAGTTTTTATGAACATCTACATGGCCAATGAATTAAATATAGGAAAATGGATGGTTTTCACTGAAAAAAATGCAACATACTGAAGAGAATATTATAGTAAATGGTGATAAATCATTGAAGAAAATCATCTGGGAACTTTCAAAAAAAGTGGCACTGGATCTTTATGGGTTAAAGGTCAAATTCACATCTACATTTCAGGAAGTGATTGATGTTCATTTTTATTTTCAAGACAAGACAAGTTTTCATGTTAAGAAAACATGGCATCATAAAGGTTGTTGTCATTCCAGCCAGAGGCACAGAAGCGCTTGGAAACAGCTTCACAGCAACATAATAAACAGCAACAGTAGTGATGATTAAGTTTTCAGCCCATATCATAAAGCACATGGCACCTACTCAAATGCTTTGTCACTGTGCAGACCATCAAGAATGTGAAGGAGTTTTTCACAGGCCTAGTGTATTACAAGATGAAGACAAGTGAGATGATTTGTGTAATTTTAATTGGAATATTTTGGTGAGAGGACATCTTGGCATCTGTAAGCAGACTTCACTGATGTGGTGCGATTGTGCAATGTAAAGTGACCTCTGTTTGATTGCCCTTTCTAGTTTTTCACGCAGAGGCAGGAGCTGTTGCTGCATCCAGGCATTTCATTAAGCAGTGAGGAAATGCAGACCGCAGCTCTCCCTCACTGCTCTTGATGGATTATGTTTTTAGGGAGGGTGCAAGGGGATTCATTCAGATGCGGTCATAATTGTTTCAGCGGTCACTTTTTATAGTGGGAATGTTAGAGGACTTAGCCGGTTTTCGATATTTTGCATACAGAAATCAAGTTTAAGGTTGGCTCCAGCGTACAGGTCCGAGCCACTTCACGGCTCAGTTCAACTCTGAATGATGAACATTAATTTGTAGATATGAATTAATAAAAGTACACAGTAAAAAACACCATAAAACATAAAACAAATCACAAAAGTATCATGCAAACATGAGATGGTAAGACCAGATGGAGAGTAAAAAGCTGGTTATAGTGCAGTAAAATATAACTCATCCATGCATAATATTAAGTTAATATGCACACGCAAGGGGCTGCTGGGTTTTATATGCAAATTGAGCAATCAAACTTTAATGTGGAAAATAGTTATACTGTTGAGTGTATGCTTTAACTCCAACTGCTCTTCAGAGTCAGGGAGAACATGTGGAGGGTCAACCTCTGTCTTTCCCACAACTTCTACCACCAACATGTGCAAAGGGAAAAATAAATATATGGAACGACCTCTGAAGAGCAAGCTGGAAAGTGATGTACGAAAAAGAGTATTTCAGCATAAAATCAGTCGGTTCTTTGTATTTTCCTCTTATTTCATGTCATTTATGCATTGACTGAGGACTATTTTCACAAAAATAATAAAATAAAATCTAATTACAGTGAGATTTGAGTTGTGCTGCCATTTGATTCAACATCATGGCTATTTAGAATCGCTGTAGTTTGTGGCAACATTACACTGAAAGATGTTGCCAGTGTTTATTGTGCTCTTATTAATACTGAATTTGACATTCCTGTTTGTAAGTGTACCTACTAATCTGTCAGCTGAGTGGACACTGTCCATGGCCCGAGGTTTTCTCTGGTCACTTTTACCCTGGTAATAAAATACTCCTTAAAACTATCTCAAGTCAGAATAATGCATAATTCAGCTAATTTTCCACCCATCTCAGTATTTGCCACTGCTTGGTGGTTGAGATTTGCTTATGAGCTTCACAAACTCAGCATTTCATCACGATAATAGCAGCTTATTTTGTTCTAAGTTACAGCAAGCTTGGAGAAATCTATTTAATGCCATGTTTTCATGTTTTTCTGTCTGCGGTATTGCACTCTCGCCTCTCATACATACGTGCAGGGCTTGCACTAATGAAAGAAAGTACTTCTCTGCTTCTGTCTTCTGCCAATTTATTATTTGTTTCTTTCACTTTTCAAATAAACTTTTCTGACTTCACTTTTCTGTGACTACAGGAAGGTGACTTTTCATCTCTTGCTCGTATGGATGTAGTGAATGTTGAGTGAACTAATCATGAGCCGTTGCCTTGCCGTGAGTATAGGTTAAATCCAGCGGTATAAACACACCTACACACATAATTCTACTGTAAAGTTTTCGGTCTGATGCTGATAGCGCTGCTCCATCATCCTGTGAAAAGTAGCGTGACTCCCACTGCTTTCATCTGCTACCAACACCAGTGAACAATAAAAATATGCTGGTTGTGTGTGTTTTCAGTATCGGCCTGTAATCTTGACTGTAGTGTGTGTGTGTGTGTGTGTGTGTGTGTGCGTGCGTGCGTGCGTGCGTGCGTGTGTGTTGGAGTTGGTGGAATTGCTTCAGTGGTTTTGCCACAGCAATACAGAAGCTAAGCTCTGCTTTGATGTTGCTAAGTCGAGGCCCGTCCCGGCAGGAAGCGACAGGAATAACTGGCCTGACAGTAGGACTTCGTCTGGCTGATCCACGTCTGTCTGTACTTTCAGAAAACACAGAGACCGAGGCAGTCAGCTCTGCATTTCATCATTATCTTCTCTATTCTGATTTGGCTGAAAGATAACCTTCAAACCTGTTCTGTTATCAGAACAGGAAGAAGGGGCAGGAGGAATGTTCACTTCTATTGCTCCAGAGCAGACATTCATTAGCTGGGTTTCCACTACCCTCAGAAATGCACAAAACGTAAATTGCGCAATAGAAAACTGGTTATGGAAACACTGAAATGTCGCAAAAACTGTCAAAGATCACAAAAAGATTTTTACGCTCTCATGAGACATTTCGATATAGAAGTATGGCATTTGTGCACGGTGGTTTTGCTCTGGTCAAACGTCTCACCTTTGACCCTGGACTCAGAACAGGTTCCAGTTTCTATAAGGAAACAGACACTGGCTTTAGTGTAAGAACTGTTTCTAGGGCAGGACCAGTCTGGTGCCACCAGAGGTTCAGTAACATCACACAGTTCATTAAACGTTGCCTGGGTCATTGGGAAATTCTGGATCCACAACTCACAGGTGAATTCCTGATGTACAGTCCTCTCCCATAATTCCATTCTGCTTGGTGCTGCCATAAATAAGGACTTTATCCTGGGATGATTCTACGTTCCCTTCTTCTTCAGGGGCAGCTGTGGCCTTGATGGCTGGAGAGTTGGCTTGTGACCGAAGGGTCGTCAGTTTGATTCCCTGGATTGGTGGAGAGTGGTTGGCTGATGTGCCCTTAAGCAAGGCACTTAACCCACCCCCACCTCTACCCCCCCCCCCATTTGCGCCCCAGGCATCTGACATGCCGAGCCCACTGCTCCCAGCATGCAGCGTGTGTGATGCATGATCTAGTGACGGGTTAAAGGCAGAAGACAAATTTCAGTGTGTGGTGCATGTTTACGTGTGTGACAAACTAGTCCTGACTAAATAAAGATTCTATTCTTCTTCTTTAGTTTCAGAGAGTCACGACAATAGCAGGAGATGCTCAACGCTTCTATCTTCCTTAAACGAGCATCTTGCGAGAACTATGCATTATCTTATGGGAATTACAACATGTCGGGACTTTACAGAAGCCAAACACTCTTCAATGAAAACACCTCCAAGTAGCAATTATACTTTATCGAAATTGTAGAAATATAGCTTTTATTTAGTGGAAAACTGTAATGGAAACCCAGGTAGTGAGTGACATTGTGAAATAAGATGTAATGTTGCTTTCCAGAGAAGCTGGTTTAAATCAGATCTGTTTTAATGAAGTGCTTCTCTGGTACACGGTTATAAATGTTTGCACCACTCAGAACAGAATACAGTTGAATTAAAAAGGGAAAATATGAAAAAAAACGACATCATTTGTAGTCGGTATGTGTGCACGTATATGTGGTATCTTTCCTCTGGAGCTTCAGTCTGAACACTGTATACTATGACAGATAGAGAGCTCTCTAACATCTCTGTTTGAAGTGACACTGTGATGCTGGCTGAGTTTACACACCACTATTCTCGGCTCAAAACTCTCAAACTACAGACTTTTTGCCTTTCCTGAGAAGAGTATGGAGGTGTCTCTCAAAGACAGCTATAGCCTCTTGAGTGAGTGTGTGTGCCTGCAGATGAAACACAATCATATACCTCTAAGACTTTGTAGTATGTGTGTCTGAACTTACACAGTAATAAGATATGTCACTAAAGGCAAACATCGCAGTCAAAGCTATGTGTCTGCTAACAGGTGAAATAAGATATTCCACAAAGACAAACTGTGTCACTTGGATTTATCGTGTGTGTGTGTGTGTGTGTGTGTGTGTGTGTGTGTGTGTGTGTGTGTGTGTGTGTGTGTGTGTGTGTGTGTGTGCTAGCAGCCAAAGAAACCTGTTAAAGCTCAAAGGGAAGACTAGCATTTGTGGTTATCGCTTGTGTTTTGTGTGTGTGTTTCTGGGAAGCTGTCGGTGTTGACATTCTCCTCTGAGCCTCATCCTCTGAAGTCTCCTCCAGTTGGTCGGCTTGGTTTTCCCCAGAATCCCACCTGCACACTCGAAGCAGAGCCCTCTGAGAATACCTGAGCCATCCACACCTGTCAGTCTGCCTCTGACACCTTGAACCACCTCACTGCATGACCTGCCGCTTCGCTTTGAAGTGTGTGGACTAAGTGTGTCTGCTTCTTGACCAGATTTTCATCCTGCAACACAAACTCTCTGCCACTAGTTTCTATGGACGTTTGAAATGTGTACATAAGAAAAGCATAAAAACTGAATATTTTTATACATGTGAAAGGTGGAAAACCTGCCTGTCAATGAAACCAATACCTTTATATTGAGTTTATAGCCATTATTTAGCCAGTTAATGTGAATATTTGTAGTGATGGATCGCTCAGCCTCAACATTTTTAAGAATTTCACAGCCACTAGAGCACTAGTAGAACCTGAAATAATTCTTAATATCAAAAGTGAAACAATATACAGTGTAATGTTGTCATGTCTAATGAAAAAAAAAAAAAATCAGTCATGTTTTTTTTCTTTTGAAAAAACATAAGCTAGACGGTTGGAGAAGCAGTTTGTGACTGAAAGGTTACATGTTCAATTCTCCAGGCCTTCAACTATTCACTGTAGTATTATGTGTTTTATATACTTTGTGTTTCAAATTTTCAAAATATATGTAGAAAAAAACATGAAGTTGTTAAAAATATTAAAAATGGAGAAAAAAAATCAAACATGAAATGATTCTATTTTGAATAAAAATATAAGAAATGATTATTTTTAACATGAGAAAATGCTAAGTGGCATCAAAGCACATTGATTTTAACACAGGTCATTTGTTTGACTGTGTAGGGTCCAGACATTCATGCATCAAAGGGTTAAAGTAATGTTGCTTGTCACTCCTGGTTGTCCAGGGTCAGAGGAAACCCAAATCCTAACACTAATATTCACATAAAAGTCGCTGAAATATGCAGATTGATTACTTTGTTATTCAGAGTTTCAGGATATTAACGCTACAGTTGCTAAGGAAAAGTGTAGAAATCACCTGAGCATGTCCCTCTGTGGTACACCTCACAGACATAAACACTGAAACTTATTTTGACTAGCCCACATTTATCTCTTCAACTGTTCCATCTTTTCCCCTTAAGCAGGAAACAGCAGATTGGGACTGGTTCCCAAGAGGATAAAATAATACAATAACTATAAAAACCTCACTGTATAGACACACACACACACACACACACAGCCCTTCTGCTTCGCCTCCAGCCTCCTGTTGGGACGGCAGCGCAGCAGCACCTGTTTGGAAGCTCTCCAGCTCCGCCCGGCTCATTTCAAATCACCTCCCTACTGTAGCCTTTTCATGTATTTTACAGGCTTGTATCCAGTTCAGTGCTGAGCAAACCAGGCTTGTTGTTGTGTACTTATCCCAGTTAACACAGTGTCTGCACCTGGCGGCTCAACACTACAGCTGGGCAAAGATAGTAGTTAAAGAAGACAACCAGTTTGGTTTTTTTTGTTTTGTTTTTTGTTGTTATGTATTCCCCAGCTGTAGTTCTAAAAAAAAACCACAAAAAAACCCAAAAGGAGTTAAACACATATTAAATATTATGCAGGGTATCATTTTTGTCTAATCGCTACAAATTTGTATCTACTATAAAGTCCTAATCATGCATGCCCCATCTCCCCCCTTGCTTTGAGCTTTCCCAATATGCACTTCCACCATTGACCTCTCGCTAGAACTGAGGATAAATCCAGTCGGGATTGCCTCTGCCAGCAGGAGTTCCTGTGTTGCAACAGTTTCTGATCATGCAAAAGCCCATTTCTCACAAGAAAAAAAAAAGAGGAGGAGGAAGATGCTCCGGGGAGAAGCTGCATTTGACACTGTCAGAGTTCATGAGAACGGAAACACTGGGAAGAGAGTAAACTGGCAAAGATCAAAAAGTACATGATACATAGTCCATTTTTTATCGGTAGCTTGTTGCTTTATCAATCAGATCTCCTGGATCAATCAGTGTAATGAGTGGTGAAAATAAGGAAACTGACTTCCATGTCTAAGCTGATGCAATAATTTTGTTACAGGTTTGAATAAGAACATATGTTGCTACTAATAATGTGTGTTGTTTCAAAGCTTTTATGCGTACTTTTATGAAACTGGTCCCTAAAAACAGGACATGGGGACTAAAAATTCAAACCACATGTAGACTCTGGGTCTATTTTAAAAAATAATTACTTACTGAGATAAAAGAGAAACAATTTTTCAGATAAAACTTTTTTTTAAAAATATATTTTACATAATTTATACAAAAATCTGTATGTAGCATTGTCAAAAGGACACAAAAATTATTCGCTACTATTGCTTTGAATATCTCTGTTCTCTCACAGGTACATTTTGGGAATTGAACTAATTATGCAAGGTAGAGTGTTTCACAAAAAATGACCACTGTTGCAAAATCATTCGCAATTTATATGCCTTTAACTGGGCCGGTACTGCATGTAACATGAGTGGACACGATGCATTACATACAAAACCTGAAGTGAGACTGAAGATTTATAAAAAAAAAAAAAACCCCTGCATGTCTGGATTAGAAACACCACTAGGATCATCAAATTGAACAGTGTGTATATTTATAGCGCTATATAAGACCATTTACAGCCATATTTTCCAGATCAAATGCACTGACACCTTGGTAGCTTTTCTTGTCCAAATTTGGGTCCCTTTTTTGACCCCAATATTTCATTTAAATTCATTAAAGTTGGGATTGCTCAAGGCAAGAGTATAATTTTTTTTAACATTTATCTGAGGTCATTATTAGGTACATCCTGAGGGGAACTATGTCTAAATTCGTCTTTTATTATTGGGTCTAAAAAGCTGGCAAAGCACCAGTTACCAAAATAAATCCAGTGTCATAGAAGCACCCATATAGTAACTTCTGTGTGTGATGTTTTACTTAGAATAAATGAAAGTGTTGACAGAGAAAACGCTCTAGAAACAGAAGTGAAAGCAGTGCCCGCCACCAAAGAATCGAATGTATATCTATATCATAATACTGGGAGCTCTCAGAGCGTCTGTGTGTGTGTGTGTATCTGCACAGTTCTGAGAAATTTAGAGGTTTTTAACTCAGCAATTTGGTACCAACAGTTGAGGAACAGTCACATCTTCACATTAAATATATCGGCAAATTGATACGAGTAATATTCTGGGAGATATTAGTAATTTTGGCAAACGATAGCCATACAATTACCCGTCTACGCTCACAACAGTTGACAGGAAGCACACTACCATGTTGCATGATGGGAAATGAAGTTAAAAACAGGAACAACACATTTACTAACTTCAGTCCCTAGATATCGACATTAATCTGACCTGTGATTCGTCATGGGTCAACGTGCTAGTTTATATATAATCTACTTGCACAAACAGTCGGACAGTTTATAATGGCAGTGTTTTTAGATGCCGGCGGTGCAGTCCTCAGCTTAAAGCAACATCCTGGACAAGACCGCTGCCCTTCCTCAGCATCAGAAACTTTCAGGAGTGGTCATGTTGCGTCTCACCGCAACAGCCCGTTTTTTCAAGGTCTTGATCTCGGCAGGCCACATGACTTTGTGTCAAAGTTACTCTCTCCGCATTTCAAGGTCTTTGGCAAGCAGAGGCTGCCAGTAACCGCTGCATAGAGGCGGATGCTTTGCTTTTACATCGTCCGCTCCAGAAACAGAAGACCAAATACGACAGAAAACAAGAATGTGAGAAATACAAACAAAAGGAACGGGAGGTGGAAATCACAGGACAAAACATAAGATAAGAAATTGTGTCTTTTCTAATTAAAAGTTTTCCTTTTTCTTGTTTTCATCCGATATTCAACATGACAACGGTCTGGAAACAAGGAGGTCTCGAGTCAGTGAACTGTCTTATTTTACATCTGGTCTCATTTCCTGCTTGACACAGATTGAGAAAAATGAAGAATTGTGGCATGAAGGCGCTCTCCACAGGAAGGAAGTGTTATCAGCGGATATTGAGTGAGGATGCTTTGCAGAGTCATTTGGATTCCACATAAACCAGGAAGCAACTTCAGCCCTTCTCCTAGGTTGCCCCAGTGACAGGCCCTACTAATCTACTGACACACTTACTAGATCACTATCCAGCTCTGGATTCAATTAGCTGGGTCTGGTTGAGAAGAGATAAAGAACCTTTATTAAGACTTTGATATCCTAATGAGAGCGGATCGGAGGCATATGTTTGACTTTGTTTGGAGTCAAGATAACAGATAGGAGATAGTGAGCGCTTATCAGTGACACTGGAGGAAAGGAGATTAGTCTCAGAGCATTAGTGGCAATGTAACATGATACAGTGGTTAATGATGCATAGCAAACGTGCTTACCCCTGCTTCTGCATTGTTCAATATGCAAAGATGAGAACGGAAAATTAGGAGAATATTGTTAAACCTCAATTTACTCGACAGCGTTGCCTCTGTACAGATGAAATTTCTCCAGCTTGTTCTGAGCGCATAATTCCTTTTGACAGTTACAGACATTTCATTCATCTTGTATGACATGCTAATTGTGTTTACTGGCAGTCACAGGGGCGTCTTTGCTGCTATTCACACACAGACATTCCCAGCTTTATCTCTGACTTGTCTTCTTACTGTACCAACAGGCAATGTGGTTTTTCAATGTAAAATACAAGAAGGGGAAGTTTGGGGAAGTTTCAAGGTAAAGTTTTTAACCTCGACATATTTCAAGTATGTTTTTTTTTTTGGTCACAAAATGACGCTTTCAGTAATTTTTGCTCTAAAACCACCAACACAAAATTGCCTGCACTCCTTTTTTCTCGTGAACAAAGTGAGTCTGATTGCTTCTGGACCTTTACTTTAATACACAATACTCTCATTGCTCTCAGTGGAGCCAATAGGACCCTGCTGTATATCTCCCCAATGGCTTTATTTGCTTTGTCCTGAACCTACTACTGTGAATTCTTTGAACTTAATCTAGAAAAAGGGACAGAGGGAAGGCAAACCCCACTGCAGTTCAGTCCAAGCAGCAGCCCGTGGCTTGAACTGAGCCAAATCAAGTTTGGCTAACGGAATGAATGTGAACGGTTGTACTAATGCATGGGGACAACAGCCTCTTCCTGTTTCCTTTATTTGACTTGTTGATATTGAACAGCCTCTTTTACAGATACAATACTGTGGTCAATTTGTGCTGGTGAAGGAAAGTTTCCTGCTGGAAGTGTCTTGGAAGCACAGTCAGAGGTATTAGCAGAACTTTTTCTTGCCATCTTTCTTCCAAACCATCCTCGCTCATGCTGGATGTTTCGGTCGTCAGTCAGCCCTTACTACACAGACCTGTTGTGACTACCAGCACTGGAACATTGACTGTCTGTACATCACCTCTCACATATTAGCCTTCAAAAGGCCACCAAGGCACTATTGCAACAACCAGCACTGTCGTTCCTCATCGGCCTTGAGGCCTTTACAGAAGTAATTGACCATATCAGCTTTTGATGTGCTTCACTGTTGCACAACCTTCCAACATATTGGCTCCCACATTACTCTTGGGCTCAAGGTAAGGCCAGGCACCTTTACAGCCACAGAAATGCATCAAAGTCATAGTTTGTTTGACAAATGCTTGGGGGCGAAGGTTGACCTCAGAGGACTGTGTGCTGGCAGGGCTGAGGGAAGCTTTTAGACTTTTGGACAGACCTGACTGACAGCGTGCATGTGTCAGACTGATGTAGAGTGAGCTCGGGGTGTACAAGACTGACAGCTGAATTATTTGTAGTTATATGGGTTTCAACAAATAATGGTCAGATTTATTTGCTGTATTAAAATTAACATTGCTTATCCTTCTAAGGAAAACTTAGTCATACACCTGACTAAATAAATCTTATGCTCATCTGTACTCTTGGAGAGGAGCATGTTTTCAAAGGGAAGTGTTCTTATGATAAGGCGGTACAGACAAGCCTTGTGTTCACCGAATAACTGACTTTATTTACTGAAGGTCATTCGGTGTTTACCTGACCAGTCTGGGGTCACTCTGGCTGTGGGAACTCCCTCCACTACTAGTTAGGTATTGTAGCACCTGGAGGTGACGCACATTCTTGCCAGCGTCAGCCTTCAGAGCTATGCAGACAAATATGCACAGGGGATATGTTTTCCTTCACATTGGATTAACAGTGTATAAGATAAGACGTGCAGCGGTTTTCACACATTTCTGTCATGTACCTTATGCACTGACACCTGATGTTGACAAAAATGTTAGTACGAACTGAGTGTACTGATAGTGTGACACATCACAATCACTGGCCACTTTATTAGGTACATCTGTTCAACTGCATGTTAATACAAATATCTAATAGGCAGTAAGTCTGTGCATTTAGCCATGAAAAACATTATAAGGATGATCTACTGAAGTTCATACCAAAAATGACTTGTTGATGTCAGAGGTCAGAGGAGAATGGTCAGACTGCTTTGAGCAGATAGAAGAGCAGTGGTAACACACAAACCCTGTAGTCGAGGAAGAGCATATCTGAATGTGAAACCTTGAAGGAGTATTGGTAAGGAATCGGCATATGCTGTACACACCAAACCACTTCATTAGGTACAGCCAGTATTAGAGGCGTGTGCCTAATAAAGTGGGAGTGAGTGTACTCGTGGTATTACAGTGAAAATATGATGAATGGTCTGAATTTGAATCTTGATTTTTAAGAAACAGTTTTTTATTCACATTTCAATTCTGATTCAGAATGTTAAGGCAATACTGCTCCTATTCTTTATTGGAATGAATGAATGATACCAATCAGCCAGTGTAAAAATAACACTTACCATTATAAAAACAGCTATTAAAAAGTTACAAAATTACAGCATTTACTACTGTTTTTTTTAGATTTTTTTTTTTTTTTTACATAGAGAGATAGTATTTAAAACTTGTAGCTTCTCATTTACAGAAAAATCAGTAAATAAATATATATGTATGTATGTCTGAGCCCACTTTATCCTCACTAGGTGAAGGCGGGGTATACACCCTGGATGAGTTGCCAGTTCATCGCAGGCCTGACATACAGAGACAAACAACCAATCACACTCATGGGCAATATTAGGTTAACCAATTAACCTATCAGTGCATGTCTTTGGATGGTGGGAGGAAGCCAGAGTACCCAAAGAGAACATGTGAACTCCACAGAGAACGGTCCCTAATTGGAATCGAACCCAGGACCTTCTTGCTGTGAGACGACAGTGCTATCCACTGCACCACCGTGTCTTCCCAAGTGTTACATTTTAAATAAAAAATAACGACTATAAGGCAATGCTTAATGGCAACAACTACTGCTTAAACCACTTTTCAACTTTTGTGGACTTTGGTTGCATGTAAAACAGTCTCATTATTCCAAAAGAGAAAGGAAAAGAATGCTCTTACTCTGATCCGTCTTGCACTTGAGTTCTGTGGATGCAGAGCAGTTTTGTTTTGTGTATTAATCATCTTTGTACTATTAGTTGTAGTAAAAATACGTGCTAGGGCTTTACATCAGTGTTGGTAGTTAGAGTAGCAGCTGTTGTAGTGACAGTGATTGCAGAAGTATTGTTTCTCGCTGTGGGTGGACGGAGGCGGAGGGTATTCAAGGGTAAAACCAATGCTGCCAGATGTCGTTTGCAGTGGGGGCACTGGTCACCAGAGAGAGCAGCATGGATCCAATTCCACTTCAATCAGAGCCAGTGACACTGCTGAAAAAGAACAAGGGAAAGGGAGAAATTTCAGAACTAAACCTTCCAATCCTATAGTGTGTGTGTGTGTGTGTGTGTGTGTGTGTGTGTGTGTGTGTGTGTGTGTGTGTGTGTGTGTGTGTGTGTGT
>JAQQZY010000005.1:43341570-43372973 GCA_030068375.1 Ostorhinchus rueppellii
GTGTGTGTGTGTGTGTGTGTGTGTGTGTGTGTGTGTGTGTGTGTGTGTGTGTGTGTGTGTGTGTGTGTGTAACAGCAGGCCATGCACTCTCTAAGTGCTTACAAACTGATCTCAGAGCTGCCTTGGAAGCTCTCCTCCTGCAGAGCTGCTTCATTTGGTAGAACTCATTTCATTTCTCTTCTCATCTTCTCATCTCTGTCTTCGTGCCCCCTCACCCCTCCCTTAGTGGAAAGTCCTCTGTATATTAAGGGTAGTAAGATGAGGTTTGTGGTGATGGGGGCAATTCCCTCATGGCTGCAAAATATCACTTTCTCCCTGTTGGGGGGAGGAATTACTGACATGCACCACAAAAACCAAGTGGCCTGGGGTCTAGGGTTTCAGGGGCCCATAGATTCAAAACCCTGCATTCGTGAGGCGCGTATCGTTTACAAAGTCCGCACTGGGATAGCAGTTTTATTGGTGAAAATGACTCACTGTTTTTTCGTGATTTAGGCTCATTTTGAAGAGAGTCCTGTCTCGACGTCACGTGGCCTCAAAGCCATGTGGAACATTCTGGGTTTTAGCGATAATTAGGGGGTTGCCCGCTTTCTTAAAAAGATCATCTCGGTTTTGCAAAAGCAGATATTTTTCCCTCCTTCATATCCCCATCAAAGCCAGTTCAATTTTTGTTCTGATGAATGATTTTTGTGTATTTTTTTTTTTTTTTTTTTTGTTCTTTGTAATGCCAAGAATATTTCAGTCAAAAGGTTGCGGCGACCTCAGTGGATGATGGATGGCATGGAAAAGGCAAAGAGAGGAACAGAAGGACAAGGACAAAAAAGTGCCCATGGAGGAAGCCAGCGCTTTAAAACAAGTTACTTTATTTGAAGAGGGTAAAGAAGTACAGAGAGCACAGATGTTTCTCTTTTCCAGCTATAAATATTTTATGATATTTTAATTTGGAAATTAAAATGAATTTCAGGACTGAGGAAGAAAATGATTAATGTATGCAGAAAGTGAATTGGAGGGAAAAAAAAACTTTATAAGGAAGATGGTTTTATCTGGGTATAACAGTGAAATCTGCTTCTGTACTGCCTGGAGTCACTCGCTGCCAGTTGCAAGGGGCCAGCACACACACCACGGCTGTTAGGATCAACTGCTGTGAAGCCAGACCCTGCAGGAACTTCGTCTCACTCACAAAATCCCATTTCCACCCACATCTGCGAAGCCACAGACACACTGTGCTGCTGTTCACACGCTGACTCAAGGCTGTGCCTGAACAGACGGACGGACGGACATTCAGGTCCTGAGTGGGATCGCTGGATCTGATCAGATGCACCGAAGTCACAAGTTGAAGAGCACGGTCTGTGAAGCACCGTAACTGTTTGTGACACTCGTAACTAGTGCATCATATCTGCATTTGTCTGAAAATGTGGCTCCTTTCAGCCTAGTTCAATGAATGAGCAAAGCCAGGAATTTTATGAGAAAGGTGTTTCTCATTTTAAAGAAATCCAAGCTTCTTTCTGATTTACAAGGTGGGGGGATTTTAATTCCCTCTGGATCCCCACCCTCCACACTGAAAAGCATTTTAGATTATAGCCTCTGAGAAATGCCATAAGTTATGCTGTATGTTTATCTCAAATCTACAGCTGCATTTAGGCGAAGTCTGTGTATTGGATGGATTGGGAATCCATTTAAGAATAAAATGAATTGCTGTCTGTTCCCAGTGTGTTGCTTTGCTGGCCTCAGGGGTACCACATGATATTGAGGGCGTAAATCAGAACTACACCTGGGATCTGTTGCTTCTTGTTTGTTTTTGTTTGACATTAGCGGAGACACAGAGGAATAGACAAAGAGCACAGGGCGATGGAGAAAGGAAGAGATAGAAGGTGGTTATTAACTGCAGAAAAGAGGTCACTGAGAGAAGAAAAAGAGACACTGACAGAGAAATAGGCACAGAGAGAGGCTGAGAATGGTATATTATGAGGCCCGAACTGGAGGTGAACCTTTGCTTATTCAGTCACATTATGTCACCCAGACAAAGCACCTGATTCTCTCATCATCTCATTTTCTGTCTCATAGGCAAGACTAGACTCCTCTTCCTCCCTCCTTCTGCCTATATCCCACTAGGCATGGCTTTGTGATCACTTGTCTGAGAACAGGAAAAGACAAGGATAAAGAGAAGAAAGAGGAAGATGTAATAGTAAAGGAAAATGAGAAAGAATTGAGTAAGAAGAAGGAGAAAACGGAGATAGAAGTGGAAGATGTATAGAGTTAAGAGTTTGACAGAGGAACAGAGATTGACTTGATCAAAGCAGGCGTTTGTAGCATTTTGTAACGACATGTAAGGTTATGTTTTATCCTAGGAACATCTTATCCTGATTCGATATTACAGATTTTACTCATTTTAAGAACTGTAGGTGTTTTTTTTTCACCCTAATATTTCCATAAAGCTTATTTTGCATCCTCTTCCAGTTCACAGATCAGCAGTCAACCATGATGTTCTTCCCAATCTGAAACTATTTTTAGCCACCGCGTCCACATGTGAACCTGCTCAACATTTTAGGATTTTTTTTTTTTTGTAGAAACTTCTCTTCATATATACAAACTCAAATGACTGCTACCAGCTGGATATTTTTCAGTTCAGTGAATAATGAAGTTGAGATAATGATTTTTCACTCCAGTAGCACTTCTGAATAACACACTGTCTGCTAAACTGCAGGCTACTTGAAGAGACAGGTTATTACTTCAGAACAAGCACTTATTGGTGGTCCCAATTTTTTTTCCTCCACTGGGCTGCAGATGGGACTAGGATGATCTGCTTGTTATTCACTGCAGGTAGCAGCACTTGACTGGATACTTAACACTCACTATCACCATCTCTCCTCTGCTCTGGCTGAAGATGAGGGTGTTGATAAAGGATTCATTGCTTCCTCTCATCCCCTCCTCATCTCCACACCTTTTTTTAGGCCATTGTAAATATAGATAGTTTGAGTATTTATTTGCAGTGGGTCCAGGCATGCTTGTACACGTCTGTTTTACATATTCTTCATTTTACATTTATTGTCTACTGTCTGTCTTTTTAAAGGTGGGTAATGTTTGTGAAGGTGCAGTGGGAGTTTTTGTGTGTGTATGTATTAAGTAATCTATAAATGTGACTTTGTTGTAGAGTGCAAAGGCTTTCACACATTATTTTTCGTTTCATCTCTGCCACCCACACTGAACCATTTTCATCTCCTTTTTGGACACATCTGTAGTGTCTGATGAACATGAAATGCTTGTTTGGTGTTCAGAATATTTTGAAGCAAAATTACTCTAAAATAAGACTTGACTTCCACACCCCTTCCAGTTGTTTGTTTTCTGGGGTGGATTTTCAAATTTTCCCCAGTGTCTTCTGCTTGTCAAGGCTTTGTGCTGCATATTGATGTAAATAAAACACCTCTAAAATGGCTTCTGCACACTTATTGAGTGCAGTATATGTTTGTGTGCAAATAGATACAGAAGTTATTGTTCATTTCCTGTGTTTTATTGCATCTAAGCTGTTCCAGCTCCCTGTGAAACTTGTGCTTCTTGAAATTATTCTAAAATGTGAAAACATGTATAGTTAATTGGAAAAATGTCTTAAAAGCAGTACAAATGCAGCAAGCTTACACTTAGTTTACACACGTACAGTCATTTTCACACTGACGCAGTCATTCTTTATAATTTGCTCTCTCTGCAAGGCAAACAATCGATCTACAACAACACTAAACCCCAAGGCTCTCCAGTCAGTGTGTGCTGGCGTGCGCTCTACTGCATTTTGGAAGCATGAAACGAGATTGCTTAGTTGGTGTCTGGTCGGTGCTCTGCACCTCTTGGGGTTTTTTCCAGCTAAATAAGGGAAAACAAATCAATCACTGTTTGGTGCAGGGACTCAGTCCAACTGTGCTGACGGAGTCAGAGGAGCTGTGACCTGGCAGGTGTGGGGTTGTGATTTGTCATGTCAGAGCCTTGATCTTGAAACTTTTTTGACTTTTATGTATGAAAAGGATCGAGTACATTTGGTAATTTTTTTGTCATTTCCAACTGTTTAGGTGATTTTTAACGTTATATATTATATGAAATACTATATTATGAACTTATATAATGAATTTGTATTATCCACAAGTGGGATTTGACGTCTTAACCCTGTCAGTTTTAATCTTGAGGAGTTGAAGTCATTGCACAGGAGGCCTGTGGTCACACTCCGTGACGGTGAAACAAGCTGCAGTGACGCTGAGTCTTTGATCAACGCACTCTGATTTTGAAACGTGGGCCAAAACTTGACATATGTTAATCAGTGTTAGAAACACAAACTGTAGTTGTTTTAAATGTGCACACTTCAGTCTGTACTTACTTCAAACACTTAAGCCGTACACTTTGATCCTGATCTCTCAAATTTAATGGTTATCCTTTGGAAAGTACTGAAAAAATAGGGCAAGTTAATTGTTGGGGGGGAACTGTTTATTGCACTGCAGTTAGTAATGTCTTTCACGTCTTTGTCTTTGCCTCCAAAAGTAGTAGGGATGAAGAAAAGTGAAAGGTCAAAATATGTTGTTGTTTCCACAGTTGAGTTGTAACATTTTTTTTTTGTTAGAAATGTTGCATTTATCCTCTTCTCGTAGCTGCCATAAGGGTCTCAGGTGGCATTTTCTGTTACCTTAAACATATTGAACTTCATCTGCAGCATCCACACAGTCAGATGCTGTGCTTGTGGAGAGCGGTCACTGAGGATGAAGGCAGTTTTCTTAATGCCTATCACTGGAGTTCAGTGTTCCCAGCTACTGCACAGTGCAGCACTTCATCAGTATTTTTGGAGTCTGTCTAACCCAGTTGCTATCCTGCAATATCCAGCTTTTTTATTGGGCCTGTCCCGTTGACTCTGGGTCTAGACACATGGCAAATAGACTGGAAAAACGCTTGCTGTCTCATCCCAGACACATCTCTCTCCATCACTCTCACTGCTCAGAGAGAAGAAACATTTCCCTGCACTGCTTCCCCTGACCCTTCTTGTTCCCTTTTCTCCACTTTGAGGACCCCCCCTTCCACTCTAACCCATGAGGGGTCGGTTACAAAGCTGTCTGTCAGCCTTGTGGTCAGAGTTCACTTGTCTGTGCCTTTGACCCTGCTAGTGGACTGAAACTGCTGTCATTCTAAGTCCATTAGGAATGGGTCATAAATAATGTTGTCAGCCGCTGGGCTGTTGTAACTTGATCAAACCATCTCTCACCCTTGGGTCCCATGTGCAGAGGCCCCCTCCTCCCTTCTCCCTTAGACGATCTGTGGTAATTAGGGGCACTAATAGGCACCCAGCTTAAACAGGACAACAGTAAAGGTTAGGGTGCTGTTAAAGCTCAGTTAAAAAGAGGCTTTTAACAGTGTTGTGATGAAGGCCTCTGAGATTTTCAAGCATGATATGATCTAAAAAAAAAAAGTTCCTCCAGCCCCCCCTCCTTTGACAAAGTGTCTCAAATTCCCTTGCAGACAAGACGAGGCTGAAGGGGGAAGAGAAGAAGAAAAAAACAGTTTGGTCTCTTCACTGATCTTGACAAGTCTCTCTTCGGATGGTGTTTTCTTCCAGAGTTCAAAGCTGTTTGTTGCACATTCAGCTCCTTCCAATGCACAGAAAGTTGCATGTGAGCAAATTGGCAGGACTTGTCTCGACCTTGCAGTGACTGGAGAGCCCAAGTGTCCTGAAGCAAAGCCTGTGTATGTTTTTTTTTTTTTCTTTTTCTTTGCCAAACAATAGAACTAAGCAGCGCAAGGAACATAATCACGGGGAATCGGAAAGTCCGGGCCATTTGTCAACTTGACTTTGGTCAAAAATAGCCATACGTGTTTTCTTTTTGCCCTGGCTGGACGTCCTGCAGGTTCACTCATCAAAAACAAGTTTTCCCATTTCCTTTTGTTTTCCTTCATTTCGTCCTCTGCCTGGCACGGCACCGCAGTCCATCTGAAAGCAGGTGTTTGTCCCACGTCCTGATCCTGTAGATGCAAATTCCCACCTCTATCTTTGTTTTCACTGGGATATTTCTGTGATACTTTTGACCTTGAGATCTATTTTCCAAAAATCTTCTCTTTTTTTCCGCCCCATCTTGAATATTGAATGTATCAGTGCAGGTATGAGCTAGCAGAAATATACACACGTACAAGCAGACACTTTTTTTTTCATGTACTCACTGTGTCTTTGTTACCTCTCACCTCTATTCTGAACACAAGCATGCATTCCCCTTCCTTGTCTTTGCTTTGTTATTGTAGCTGTGAGGGGTGACTGAAAGAGAACAAGGCTAAGGCTATCAGTGTGTGTGGTAGAGAGGCACATGCAGAACAGCACTGCTACAGCTGCCTGATGTCGCCAGCCATCAACGGGAGAAGACTGACAGGGAAATCAGTGAGGAAATCCTTAACACAGTCTCTGTGCAAGCGTGTTCATGTTTCTCATTGTGTACAGTTTCTGAGTATGGCAAGACAGTGGTAGGCTATTTCCCTCTTGGAAAAGGCAGCTACTCTGGTCTTGTCTTTTCAGAAAAGCAAAAGAAGGAAATCCTGACAAAGCGCAGACTAGGTGAACTCTAACCTTTGTTGTAACAGCTGCATGTTATGGCTTGTTCAGCTCAAAGAAAAAAAGCTTGAAAAGAATGAAAACAAATGAGAAAAGTGAGGGAGTGACATATAATGAGGCAACAATTTGCCACTTTTTTTTTTTTTTTCTGTTTTCTAACGTTATACATTCCAAAAGTCAATTGGATCACTGAGAAAACAGATTAACTGTTACTTGCAATTATAGGGAGGCAGAAATAGTGTATTCTGATGGAAAATATCTGTCATCGCAACACAAAAACAATCAACACATAGGGGAAGCTCAATCAGTCAACAGAAATGGAGGGAGGAGATGACAGGAGAAAAAAAACAACAAAAAACCAGAAGGCAAATGGCAACAGTGACACATTGGGTAAGAATGAGCGGCTCCAGTCTGTGTGAAAGCAGAAGACACTTCCAGCGCAGTGTGAGTGAAACCACACTCTCTGGACTCAGTGACTCAGCAGCAGTCACCTGTGATTCAGACCCGACTCACAGACCCCCGGCCCCCAGATGTTTAGCACATCCAGGCCACGCTTACTGTAAATGTCAGGGCTGACGGGTACAAGCAGCTCAGCTAACCGCACCGTTATTTACACCGTGTTTTTAATCCCTGCTGCTGTAGTTCTTTGATTTCTGCAGGTTGCATAAGATGGACTTTTACTGGAACCGTGTGTCTGGAAATGAGGGTTGAGTCTGGGGTGGCTGGGCAGTTTCTGTGTTTGGGAGCATGTTTTTAATTTAGCAGATGATACGGTAATGTCAGGACAGGGGTCACATATGCTAAATAGTGGATCATATAGGAATTATTTGGTCCTGCTGGCTGGAAGAATATTTTATCTGTACTTCTTTGTGACGCTGTCCTGTTGTAAATATAAGTTCTAGTTGCACTTGATCAAATTGTACTGGCTCATAGTGTAATATTTATTGTGTTTCTGTCATGCAGCAGATTCATAAATGGCCATGACTGTGTTGCACTGAGAGTTCAGGTTCAACTGAGCATTCGTAGTAAACACCACATGGGATAAATGGCACTGTGGGGCGATTAATGAGCAAGGCCAGTCATTATTGGTCTGCAGGTCCCCCTACTGGTACCAGCACAGAAATGGCAATCCATCACTTAATTGCAAGAGTAATGCATGTGATTTATCACTGGCAGATGATTCCAGAGAACATTAATAAGTTAGAGTTGTAGATGGAAAAGTTGGTGTCAGTTCTTCTTCCTCTTCTTCTCCAGTATTTATGCTTTGTGTATTCTATATTTAACTTATGATTTGTTCCTTGTGCAGCCCCTTTCACCTTAGGTCCTCTCTGAATATGTTTTTACTTATGTATTACTTTTGTTAAGATTTTACACTTAAATCTGCTTTTACTCCGCTTTGTGCTTTCAATCCACCCAAGAAATTCCACTTTTAAGTTAATTATAGTGTGCAAAAATGACAAATGAAGTGCATTCATTTGTGTGTACCAAAAGCCCAGGTTGGTTATTGGTCGTGACTGAGTTCTGTGCTCAAAACACTCATGACCGGACGCCAAAGTGAAGTCACCTGACCTTCTTGAGCCTGTTGACAGCCAATTAGATGCAATCAGTCTCTGACCCCAGATGGTCATGACCCTAGTATTCACCTCATTCACACACATACATACACTGCCTCCAGCGAGTTCACCTACACTACACAACTACAGATTAATTAAGTAACAACTGTGGATAGGAGTGATGAGGTGTAGAGGTCATACTGAGGAGACGGAGGATATCATGAGCCAGGCCTCGCTGCTATGAAGCCAGAAGCTCAATTAATTATATACTGCAGTGTAGTCACCAATATGAGGAGATAATTAATTCAGCTCAAACTGTGATGAAAGAGAGCACACTGAAGAAATATAGTGGCTAAAATACTGCCAAAATGAAGGGTTTTATTTCTTTCCGGTATTAAATGCACCAGGTGTTGTCATAAACCCAAACTAACTATGGGCCTGAGTCAATTAGAGGAACTTTTTTTGCAGTATAACATTGACAATTAAAGCATTTTTATGATTTTTCCAAGCAGTTTTATGATGAACTTTCATTTTTCGTGGATCCCCAGTACTATTAAATAAACATTTCCATCGTCGGTGCAAGTAAAGCCATGTGTTTTTCTCTGGTTTAACTAAACTGCCTTTTCACCTTTCTGTCACTTGAATTTCAGTAGGTAGGCTGATAATGAGCTTTTGTAAAGAGCCCTGAAATACAGCTGAAATTAATACAGTAGAGACGGTAGAGGCTGCCCATTGTTAAGGTTAAGCTTTGCAAATTTTAATTCCCGTATCCACTGTAATGCAACTCAATATTATCCCCGTATTTAAACCTCCCTGCAAGGTAAATGTCCATATCTGTCAAACTTCATGCCCTGGGCTTTAAATTGAAATTAAGCTTGTAAGAATTTATTTTTCCAGGCCTGGCAGAGCTGTCGACACATAGGACAAGGAGCTGTTTCTTAACTTTAATCTTGGCAGTTTTGCTCTTCTCTGTTTATTCTATCCTGTCTATCATGTGAAGCAGCGTTCTTCTACAAAATAGAGCTCAGTGTACCCTGTTTGATCAAATGTATCCCTCAAGGGTCATTTCATGCATTCTGACTGTGAACACTTACTGATCTGTTCCTTTCAGATCTGGACAGGGGAATCTGGTTTATAGGTTAGGGCTGCAAAAAATGCAGGGAAATATGCCTCATTACTAACCAAAAAGCCAAAGCCAATGTGCTTTTGAAGTGGCCGGCTGATCTGGCTTTCACTCTCAAACACTGATTCACAGATGATCCTTGAATGACTCATTAAGTTCATTGGTACCGACCTCCAAATGTTTTTTGTTTTTTTTCTCCTCGGAGCCAGCAGTTCCACATAAGGCTGCATTTCAGTTCATCTTCCTGGAGATAACAAAGGTTGAGGGTTAGTGTGGTGGAGCCCTCTGCTGGTGGCTCTGAGGAATACATCTATTTAGTGTTAAAGGTTGTGAGGGAAGTCTCTGAAGCAGCTGAGGGGAACTCAACAAGATACTTGTCCTCACACCTTTCAATACAGCTTTATTTCAGAAAATTATTAAGTTATGTTTGTTTTTAATTGATCGACTTCAAATCCATTTCCTTTCTGTAACAAGAGATAATTAAGGATTTCTGGTTAGTTTGATTTAGCATTAAAATTGATGGCAGTAAACATCTGAGCCTCTTGTGTTTGCAGTTTGTGTAGCCTCTGAATTACAATGGATAAATCAAACTTTTCCAACAAAAGTCAACACTTGCTACCTCAGTGATTAGTACTTTATCAAAGAGAATAATTGTAGTCGTATTGGTTGCACATGTGACGTGCTACATTTACTGACCAACACATTGATGTAGTTTTATATTCATTGAGAGGGTTTGTTGCTCACTGATCTAAACAGAGGAAATATTTGATCAGCTCCTTATGCTGGTCTTTAGTTGAGTGAATATACCTCTAAAATGACAAGAGACACAGACTGATTCTTTTCACTTATTTCTTTCAGAAGTGAGACCGCCCATCTTAAACTGAGAACCCCCTCAGACTTCAAGCATAATCATTCACTATTATTGATCCTATGAGGCACCTGTAGACTTCACTCACACTCAGAGTCAACACTGGATGAAACAATCAGCCCTTCAGTGGTCTGAACACTTGCTAATCGGACGGGTGTATACTTGTTGTCCTGTCCTCGTCCTCTGAGAGGCTAGCTAATAAAAAACCGGCCCGGGCTCCTGGCAGTCTGGCCGGCACCCAATCAAAAACCCATTAATCTAGAGATCTACATTAATTTGTTTCTCAACAAGCAGATGGCAGTCCCAATTGAAACCAAACAGACATGTGTTGTGTGCGGCATATAAATGGGCTTGTAAATGGCCTTTTTGCACAAACAACAAAGGCCAGAAATGTCCACAGGGGCTGATACCTGATCAAGATTTTAGCAGTGGTGGGCCACTGATAGCTTTGTTGGTTTAGAAGATAATGTTCACCATAAGCTCTGTGCTGTAAATATGGGTAGCTGTCTACATAACTCTAAACCTTTTGACCTCGCATCTGCACAAACCTGATAACAGTCCCCTTGTGTTCCCGTCATTTCTCTGTTTTTTCTTATTTGCATTTTAAAAAGTGCTGTTTTACTGCAAAGAAAATATTTTTTTATCACCATCATGTTCAGAGAGGGGCAATACTTTTAGTGGCAAAAGCAACAGTTAATGTGAGCAAAAGTGCTTTGAAATTGGCCCAATGGGAGCCCAGTAGGTGCTGTCAACCATAGTGGCTGAGTCATTGATTTAATGAACAGTAAGCCAGTGAGGAAGTGTGACTAATCTGAAAAGGCCAACAGTGAGTCTCAGCGACACAGATCATGTCCTCATGATTTCGTTTTTGTTGGAATCAGTCAGAAGAATATTTCCACCCGCTGGGGGAAAATAACTTGATGGCGATCCGTTTGTTATCATGATAAGAATCTGTTTGTGTTTGTGAGCCTCTGTGACCATATATTTCTGGCGGCGCTCCTCGCTGCAGCAGGGATAGCTAATGACATGGTAGCCTGTTAGCCGCTCCTGATTTATTTGTGTATCCTGGAGTAGGCGGAGCTTCCAGAGGTCTGAAGGAATGATTACACAGCCCTGCGGCATCCCAGAATAGACGGCTGTCAGCTGTGTGTCCCTTGTTAAGGCTGCCATAGCCGCCCCCAAGCAGAAGTATACCCACCGTTCAACACAGACCCCTAATTTCACTTGTTAACAGCTACAGTGAAGCAATGTGATCTAAGGCTGTGGGGGGAGCCCATCTTGTGAGCTAGGAGCTAATTACCATAGTGGCCACTTCAAGTGTCACAGGAATATCTGCTGGCAATTTATAATAACAGCTTTGAGACACATGTCAGTTTGCTGCTTTTTACGTGCATTATCTTAGCTGCCCAGTCTACCTTCAGGTGTGCTGGATAACACAACACAGAATTAGAGAGCCACGGCAACACGCTGTGGTTACCATGGTGAAGAGAGATACAGCTTGGGGTCTCCTAAACGTCCATGTGAGGATACAGTGTATCTGCCTATATGTGCATCTGTCATAACTTTAACATGTATAGGGGTAAAGATATCTAGTTTATTTAGAAAAAAACCCAAAAAACTAATGGGATATGGGAGGGGTTATATTTTTACCATTACACTGACATGAAATTGCAAAAACTATTATTGATACAGATAATAAAATCTATGAATGTAGCAGTATGATGTGAGATGTTTGCCAAATCGCTCTATCCCTGCAAAATGTAACTTTTTGACAGGTTTGAACCTGGCCTGCACTATAAATAACAGTTTATTATTGTAAATGTGTCACATCTCCTGAAGGAACTGGATCGTTTATGCTAATACCACTAACTATAAAGCACATAGGACCCAATTCTGCTTCAATTCAGGATGTTTTTTCTTCATTACTTTCTTTTGAGTGGTGCCATATTCCCATATTGTGTGAGTGTTTGTCCTTTGTGGCTAAATTTCACTGCTGTGTTTTTGTTGAAACTAAACAACCTATTGGGTCTTCAGATGGTGTAAATCTACTCTTCTGTCTCCTGGTTTGGTGTCGGGGCTTCTAGCCAAGGGAGGAAGAGAGTTTTTATGTGAGGATGTGTGTATGGAGGTTATCTAAAATGACTCCTACAGAGCCTCCTCACTGTATCTGATGACCTGTGATCATCTAAATACGAATACTGAATTTACCTCGTCTTGTTTCGTTGCAGATGGAGGAAACTGTCCCCCACTAATGCTGATTCTTTCATTTTGTCTTGTTAACGTCACATGCTGATGTTGATATTTACATGTATTGGGTTTTATTGTACTCTGTTTTATTGTTTGATTTGATGCATCTTGGCTCTGAGGAACATACTGATACTGGATAGTTTAATACTTTCTGAAAAAAATTAAAGAAAATACTGGAAAGCTACAGCACTGTAATAATCCCCTGGAGAGCTACCTTAAAGTTCTGCTCTTTTAGTGAGTAATTTCCATATGAATTTAGTCATAATTTATCAAATTGGTCAATAAACTCCCTTTAATCTGTTGGTTTTTATCCCTGTCTACCAGCTGCCGTCTGTCTCTAAATTTTGTTTACGCTCATCTGTCTTCAGGCAGTTTGGAGCTGTCATTTCTGTCTCTGATCCTACTATTTTTTTTCTGACCATCTTCTTTTACTCTGTCCTTCTCTTCGCTCTTTGCCCTTCAGTCCCTTCAGTTACAAGAGATCAACATTGACTGACAAGTGAGAGCACATCCAGCGCTGATTGTGTGTCCAAACTTCTAGCAGCCGTACAATTATGTCATTTTCTGCTCAGGATTTCCCCTGAAATGACAAAGTGGCTTGGCAGATCATGGCATGAGAAAACCATGACTGAGTGTTCAGGTTTTTGGCGCGGCGCTCGTCTTTTTGCTTCTGTTATCTGCTGATCTGAGTGAAGTGGCTTGTTCGGTGCCAGGGGTACCAGTCTGAATCATCGTCTGCATGTCCAGCCTGCAACAGAGAAGATTAATGGGCAGGTATAAATGTATGCGGCAGGGTGAATATGCATACCTAATCAGTTTTCCTTGGAAAGAAAATAAGTTAAATAAACACTGATGCACACTTAATAGCATCTCAGGAAATCATGACTAAGACTTTGGCTGAGGAATAAAAACAGGAAAAAGATTGTTTTCTTTGTCCCATTTTTGTCTCACAAGTATAAATTAATGCTTTATGTGAATTTATTTATTTTTTTCCCTTTTATTGTATATAGTTAGCTTTATTAGTGTGTGTAGAGCTATTCTATCACTATATATGTGCAGGCCTCTTCTCAGTCCTGAACACACCCAGACATGGTTTTGATGGACATTTGGCACAGCAACAAAGGTGGTCCTCTCTTATCCCTCTCAAAGCCTCTAGATTTGTCCGTTTCTGTCTCGTGAAATTGTTGTGCAGAAAAACTGTCACGTAAATAAAGTTATTATTTTCGATTCCTTTTCTCTAGTGCCAGGCCACATGGAAAATTCAAGTCTATGATTTGTATACTGTCGGCATAAACTCCCCACTTGGGTGTTTGCGAGATTGGAGTAAAGCCATGCTGGAAAGCTGCCTGCTACTATTACCTCAGGATTAGGTGGGTTTAGGAGTAGGCCTCTCTATTCTGCTCCCAGGACAAGATAATGATGGTTTCGGAGGGAGCGGAGATGCATCAGACTTAGCCCAGGAAATGACAAAAAAAAAAAAAAAAAGAACTTGCTGGGTAAATGGCTTCCAGGTGCTTCTGTAATGTAGTCGGACACTGTCAGTGACCAGCTGCCCCAAAGGATCCTGTCAGAAGTCTCATAGTCATCTTTCATTTGGACCTCTTCTTCAGTAAAGATATCCAAGGGAGCAGATGCTCAGTGTAGGATATCTCAAGGATTAGGCAATTCATCTCTTTTACTGACCCTATAAAAATGCATTCACACTCTTGCTTCCCCTTCCTCGCTACAGCTGTCCAGTTGCTGCAACTTCCTTTGACGAAAGTTCACTGATTAATAACTCGGCAGTCATGGTAAACAAATTATGACCATGTAACCACCGGCTTCCTTCACCCGGGAAATTACATCCATCAGGTCTCCAACTCAAGTCAAACCAGGACTCTGCGGCCCAGTAACAAACTCCGCTCATATCCCAAGAGAAGCCGCAATGGTTAAACCTCAAGTGATGGAAAATATGATGAATGTATGTGACATTTGACACTTTCTTTTCAATTTATGATTCAATATTTTGATCCAGGTTTTTGTTCACCAACTGAAAACATACAGTTAAGAGACAGGGGCGGATGGAAAGGCATTTACATATTAATTTACACTGCCACATGCATCTTGTGGCTTCAATACAGCTGATTTAACTGCCAGGCAAGTTCAACATCAAACTTATTTTCCTGAAGGATATTGGGCTTTTAGTAGCATACTCCTGTTTTCAGCAGTTTTGTTTATGTGCTGTTCCTGCACTCCACTTCCCAGACACCACCTGCCAATTGAACAGCGCAGTCAGTCCAGATTTTTTCAGGCATGCTCCATAAACTGAATTGACAGAAATGCCGCCCTCCATTCGGCACCGTTTCCATCCCTCTATGGCTTCTGCTTTGTCATGAACCAGTGACGGGGATGAGTCTGAGAATGATGGAGGATGCTCCATCACATCACTGCACTATTGATTTGATAGGCTCATCGCTTGTTTAGTTAATGCGGCTTTATGTTGTGTTTAATTACATTTAGGACCCAAGCGGGAGTAGTTTTGGTGCCAAGTTTTGCTTTTCAAGCCAGTGTAGGCACAGAGGAGACGCATGCCAGCCATGCACACATACACACATGGCTGTTTCAAACAGCATTACACAGCTAAATGTCCTCCAAGTGACTGTATATATGCTCAAACCCCTTGAATGCAATTAAGCTCTTAATTTATTAGACAGTTTTGGAATCAAGCCCTGATTAAAGAGCCCATACATTAACAGTCATTCAATAAAACAGTGGGTCCGGTTTGGTTTTACTCCCTCTCTGCCCCATCTCGTCTCAGTCAAACCTCTCATCTTTCTCCTTCTACCCGGCTCCCCCCGGAGGCGGTGCAGCGCCACTGCAAGCTCTGGTAATAACACCTGCGTAGCTCTAGTCACTGCATTGTGATCAGGACTGTTGAAGGCAGTTTATCTGCTCCAGGGTAAGAGCCGGCTGTTTGTCACCAGTGTTTGGGATCTTTGCCTCTGAGGAGAGAAACCTGCAGAGCAGGTGGAGACACACAGGAGAAAGAGAGGAAAGAGACTTCATGTGCTATCACTAAGGATATCATCACTAGAGAGACTGGACTTCTGCTGATTGATGCTGGTTACCGAAAGAAAGAGGAAGGAGAGTGGACGAGGGGAGGGCATTCACTGTGTCTGTGTGGATTGGATTGTTTAATTGAATTTGTATCTTGTTTGTGCTTATGTGAGTGTATGTGTTGTCATTCAGTATGTGTGTCTCTATGATGTCAGTACTGTAGTCTCAGTCAGCACCACTGAAGGTGGCGTTATTGCTGATGTTTTGCCTCTGTCATAGCGCTGCCTGTCTTTCCCACAACGATTGGGATTCAGAGAGGAGAGGCTAACGAGTGCAGGGGGCTGTCAGGCTGAACTCTGAGCAACACTGAGGAGCCATGAAGTGTGTGGATCAGTGAGTTGGTGCTCACGCAGAGACAGGAGGCAGACTTTGTCAAAAAGGGTTATTTGATATTTCTGCTTTATAAGAAAACTCAAAGAAAATGGATGAGGTGGCAGAGGAGTGACAGGTCGAAAGGCTGGCTGGAACTTTTTACAACTTTATGCATGACCATGGCTTAAAGTAGCCACTTTTATGGACAGCACAATGACACTTACCTGCTTTATTGAGGCTGTGGAAGCCAGTTTATGAAAAAGTTCATTCATATACTTGAGTTTGTCTTTACAGCTCTTTGAAAGTAAAAGTTGTCCAGTTGAACGTAGATATGGGTAGATTTCATTAGATCACTGTCAGTCTTTTGGTCATGTTTAATTTACATGATTACATACATTTCTATAGGTATAAAGTAACAAGAAAGATTAGGCTACATCTTAATTACCATCCCTGTGGAAGGGCTGAAAAAACTGTTGACTTGCGTTTCCCCAACTTGACATATTTTGGTTTACATGTGAATTGTGGAGCACACACTGTTCCGAAGTGGGCAGGTTGGAACAAAACAACCATAGAAGGTGAGCTGTCTTAAAGTCTTCAAAATGAATCCATTGAATGTATTGCACAAGAAGTCTGCAGCTGAATTTTCATGTGCACCTGCTGGCAATGTTGTGAGGAGTAAAAATAGATTTTTATCCAATGAGATTTTTTTTTTGTGTTGGTGTTTTGTCACTCCTGCTGGACTCACTGTCACTGTCTGTACTTTTTCATCAGAAGACAGCCTGATTAACACTTTGCCCCCGCAAGATTGACCAGATGTTATGTCCGTATTGGTTCTCAGTGACTTTTCCTACAACTCAGTTCATGTGGTTTGTGTTGAAACTGCAGAGTGTTTGCAGACAGAGCAGGACCGTTTGCATAGAGCAAGATCTGATGGTGATGGTTTACTTTGTTGTAATTGTCAGACAGTGTCAACATGAATCGCCCCATCCTCCTCAACTCCACCGTTCCAGCTCTACATGAAATATTAAACAAACATTAAAAATCTAATTCAAATACCATCTGACCTCCAGGCAGGATAAAGTATGCGTATAAGCTCAGTGGATCTTTGTTTGTCAGAGATTTATCCTTCCAGCAGTTGCAGCAGATGCACAAGCAGCTGGCTATTTTAGCCACAAATTGAATTCATCCGTCGGGTGTTTCTACAGGCTGTGTAGATTCCCCTTTACTTCTCTTGCTTACATCTTCCTTGATCTTTCTACAAGTTTTGAGGAAATAGAAACTTCCTTGAAAAGAGGAGCATTCACTGTTTCTCTGCCTCAGTATGGCTCCCTTTTATAAGTAAAGAGAATGAAAAAGAGAAAGCTATACAGCATGGTGGCAGCTTGCAGTGCAACAGATCACAGTCTCTTCTTCATCTTCTGACTTTGAGGTTGTATTTCTTCTTTGCCACCAGCTCTCCGCAGACTTATCAGACTTGTGGACTTAAAATTTTCTGCACCTTTACGTGACTTTAGCTGTCAACAGGAGTGGCACATTCACTCTTAATTCCTCAAATCTTTCACACACACACTTCACCTCCTCTCTCTTCCCCCCGTCCGGTTTGTTTACTTGCCCCCTGATGGGATGCGGTTTGTATTTTGGGTGTGTTGTGTGTGTGCCTGTCGAAGTGAGTTTGTTTGTGTTTTCTTGCAAACAGGTTGCTGTGTGTATGTGTTCCTCTTGTCACCGCTTTGATTTCTTTGGGTTTGTGCTTTACGGCTTCTCATCATGGTGAAAGTCAATGAAGGAAACCACAACAGATACAAACTTCTGAGAGGCGGCATCTTTGAAGGAGCAAACGCCTCTTTTACAAGCGAAGGGAAAGAGCGGGAAGAAATGTTTTTAATTGAGAGCAGTGTGTGAGGTAAATGAGGGGAAAAAGAGGATTATTTCATCATGAGAAATGGTTAAGTTTTATGAGGGAATTCCTTGGGTAATGTTTACCATTTGAGAAAGCAAGAAGAATACTGAAGTTAGAGTAAGTCAAACTTGATCAACAGAATGTGAGGATGTTAGCTTGTCTAAAACTCCAGACTGATATGATGTGCTGAACTTAACAACTTTAACCCGTAAAGATCCAGTGCTACTTTTATGGCACTTCCCAAATATATGTCTTTCTATTTGATTTGTCACCATTTATTATAATAGTATCTGCTGTATTTTGCATTTTTCAGTGTAAATCAAGTATTTTCCTCGATTTAAATTTTCTATATTTTATTTAGATAGTCATAAAAACTCCAAGTAAATTCAGTGTTATATCAAAACAGAGAAAACTGAAGAAAAAGTGACTCTTTCAGCAAAGATATCATTAACTGAACATAAACCCAGTGTGTCCATCCACTGTCGTTGATCCATCTTCATGGATTTTACTGGTGAATCAATGTTGCAGAAGATGACAGTGTTTCCACAGTAACTACGGAGCCTCTGAACGTCCAAATGGGTCATACCAGATGACCATAAAAAGATGACCAACTGTATTTTAAACCAATTATTTCCATGCATTGATAGGATTAGTGGATTAACAGCTATTAAACATTTTAGATTAGTAGATGCTGTTGGTCGCCACTGGATGTTTGGGTCTGTATACTGTAGGTTAATCTGTACTTTATATCAAAAGGATTCTACATTTAATGCAAAAATAACTAGCCCTGTTAACATTGTAGATCCTCCTGCCTTCAAGAAATATTGTACATTTTTGAAGGGATTTCCATTCAACCTCTGGCCTGTATCCCCTTTTTTAATCCGGGGATAACAAGAAAAGTTTTAGGCGGCAGTGGAGCAGGCAGTGTCTTTATATGGACTGGTACATATTTCTTTTTTTGGCACTGGAATCTCAATTCAAGCCTAGCACGAATAAAGACGTTCCTCTAAGGCTGTCTGTGGAAATTTGTGTCAAATGCATCTACCTCACAGTGAGGAGTGGGAAGAGGATGTCTATTCTAGCTCGTGTTGTAATTTCTCAGGTACTGCCTGGCTCCTACTGAGAGGAGAATGGAGCCTCAGGAAGTTTGATGATCGAGGAAAAAGTTTTGCAGCATGAAAGGGCATGCAGCAGCATTGACTTTCTTAAGGACACTCATCCAGGGACAAGATTTACCAGCTACAAGTTCTTAAAGCAGCCACTTTTTTGTAGACAGGAACAGCCTGTTACCATTTTAAAGCCTATTCGGACAAATTATTAGCATAGAGAAGAAATCCAACCATTTATACACTGAAGACAATCCTGATTGTTCTGGCCAAGCAGTTGTGAAGCCAAATGTGATTCACATCTTTCTTCCGTTTAGCTCTTCAAAACCACAGCAGCTGTTCAGATCAGTCTGTCGCCTGACGGACAAAGCATCTCTTATCAGTCAGCTTATGGGATTGAATGAAAGACAAAGCGACTGTTAAGAGGTTTAGGCGACAATATAAAAGATTATGCTGACAACATACTGCTCTTCTGGATGGAGAGAATGGTTGGGAAAGAAAAACCACCTGTTGGTGCAAACATTTCAATCTGGCCTTAATTTATCATTTAAGTGAATAATATACTGACACTAAAAGGTTACTTTGAAGATGGAACGTGGGAGAGTTTGTTTCCTTATTTCTTGCTGTATTTGCAGAACAGGGGCATAAACAGCATATTCACATCTATTAACTTCACATTGTTTGCTCAGACCATCTCACAGTGAGAGATCATAAACAGAGTAGCTGTCTATGAGCTCCCAAGTGTTAGCGCTGGATGAAATATTTGTGTTTGAGTAGTGGGGATGTGCAGGGAGTTTGCATGTTTATATAGCACTCCTTTGCTGCATATCTATGGCTAACTGTACAGGAGACTGAGAAGCACAGCAGTGTGTTACAGGCATATGCAGCATGAGGAGGAATGGTGTGCATGATATTCTGTCTGATCAGTAGGAATCGATGACGGTGGTTCTTACATTCCCTTAAAGGGGCAGAGCTGCTGCTTTTGGACTGTGCATCCATCCAATAACTAAGTATCTGGCTGCACAGGCTTTGGGTGTTTCATCAAACTTATCTGGGAAATGATGTCTACTTCTAAAACATCCATCTTTGGAATATTAGCTCCAAACCGTGTGCATTTTGGTGATGATAAACTGATTCCGTAGATGTAGTTTCCAGCTGAATTACAAGTGTTCAATTCCTGTAAGTTCTAACAGAGGAGGAAAGAATGTTATTAGTCTTTGATGCCAGTTTAGTTTGTGTTAAGGGAATTTAGATTAAGCTATTTATGTCTTGTAACTTGTTATATTTGCTCCTGTCTATCTTGGCCAGGACTCTCTTGTAAAAGAGGTTCTTAATTTCAATAGAATTTTTCCTGGTCTAATAATAATAATAATAATAATAATAATAATAATAATAATAATAATAATAATAATAAAGAAAATCTGTGGGTTTTACAGTCAACAATGACGTCACACCTAGGGGCGATGAAACACCCCTCTCCCCCTCCACTATACTGTAAAAACACAGAATTTAAACTTAATTTGCACATGCTAACAAGATTTTTTTCTTCTTAAAAATGACTCAAAATGGTAAATAAACATCAAAACCGCTGGTGACTGATTCAAAAGTTTCCAATGAATTGATCAATCATCTAATTGTTGTTGGTCCAGTATGATGTGAGGTTCCTTTAGCTTTAAACAGAAACAGGCAATAGAAATGTCCTTCAGAAATCTGATTTTTCAGAGCTAGCACTTTTTTTTTTTTTTTTTACATATATTGTATTTGGTAAAGAACTTTAATCAGTACTTCTACTTTTACCAGGCTTTTTTACACAAGTATCTACTTCTACTTAGGTACTGAATGTGTACTTTTGTATGTGTTCGGAGGAAATCTACTTACAAACGCAGTATAAAGTTCACTAGTGTTTAAACAATTCATCTCATATTGGTGATACCCCTGACATAGTCTACGATTATTTGGAAATGGTTCTTATTACATTAAACTGAGCTGAAATGAAGTGCTGACTGCACTTTAGTTATTGGGTCCTATAATTTGCCAAACGTGTCCTCTCTTCTGTTAACTTGAAGCCATTCTGTCCTTCCTTGTGGTTCCGTTTTATTATTTGGTAAAATGTAAAACTTTAATTGGTGATCTTTTTTATTTATTTTTGGTACATAAGAGCACACAGAAACTCTTTGGCATTATGGCTAATGGCAGAGACTGATTTGTTTTCCCCTCGGCTCTAACCGGACGGGACATTTGTGGGCGTTCTCGTTGTTGTCGACTGTATCTATTGGTCACATTTGACAGATAAATTGTTTTTCTAATGCATGGAAATTACATAGCTGGAACTGCGTTTGCTTCCTGGTAATAATCAGCATTTTCAGCACCAGTAAATATCCAACATCCAATTACACATCTTGTTGATCATATAAAGTTTGAAAATGATGATCTTCTGCAACATATGAATAATTTAAAGTATTTGATATACATATGATCACTTTGTGGAACTTTAGATGTTGTATTGAAAGCTGTAAACCTATACTTTCGGTGGCAGATACTGTGTTTCTCATATTTCTACAAACTGATATATTGTTTTGTTTTTTTCTGTTGTTGCAGATTTACACAGACTGGGCTAATCACTACCTGGCTAAGTCCGGCTGTCAACGTCTCATCAAGGACCTGAGCCAAGACGTCACAGATGGAGTCCTGCTGGCACAGATCATACAGATCATAGGTAGACACTTTCACACACACACACGTCTGATTCATCACAATGACAGGACAGAAACTTCACCACTGCACTGTATATTGTATTGTCTCTTTTCAGATGTTATCCTGAACATGACAAAAACAAATATTAATGATGTGCTGATGAATAAATCTGTGTGTTATCAGCAGTAATAAGCTGTGTGTCTGTAATGCATTCTGTCTGGTAGATGAAGCAGCCGCCCACTCAGACTCCAAAACAAGCACACACCACCACACACACACTCAGACGTCCTGTTCTTTGTGTTTTTGTGGGGACATCTCATTGATATTATGCCTTCTGGGAAAACCTTCACTAACCTTATTCCTAAAAGCTTTTCCACCTTCAAAGTATTGTGTGATCCGGCATTTTGGTCCCCACGAAGCAGTCCGACCCCACACCATGAGTAGGCTTCTGCTGCACAAAAACAGAAATACAGAGAAAAGATGCCCTCACTATACACACACACACACACACACACACACACACACACACACACACACATAGAGAAAGTCTTTCTTTGCAGTTTGGTCTTTGTTGTAGTGAGCTGGAGGGGAGTTATGCCTCTATCTGATAATTTGGGCCAAATCGCAGCAGTTCTCCCCTGTTTTGGGTGCTCAGTGAGCGGCTGCAGCAGAGATCTGTGGTTCTGGCACCCAGAGGTGTACAGATATGCGTCTCCCATTTGAGCTGAGAGCTTTTTTAACCCTTGTGTCTTGTTGCCTCTACATTGCATCCACATCCCCATTTCAATGCCCTTTAACTTTTTCTAGGACTTCCTCTTTCTTTCATTCCTGTTGTCTTCTGTAACTTTCTCTGTTTTTACCCCTTGTAGAAGCCAATAATGTAATGACAACCGATGCCCAAAAATGAAATAAATGTGCCATTTTTAAAATGTAATAGGCCAATAATGTACTGTAAAAACTGACCAATAATGTCACAAAAGTCCTGAACTGTAACGTAATAACTTTTGTCCAGTAACGTAATAACCAGCCAATAATGTAATAAGTTATTACGTTATTAGCCAAAAGTTATTACATTGTCGGTTCTGGACTTTTATTATGTTATTGGCCAGATATTACGTTATTGGCTGTTATTAAATTATTAGCTTCCACACCCCTCAGCCAACTTTGGGCCAAAGGGGTACTGTAATCGTCTTGTCATCAGTCTGTCTGCCCGTCTGTCCATCCATTCAACAATGCAATCATATTATCCGAAGAATGCCTTGAGATATCTGCACCACATTTATACTGTGGGTGCATCTTGGCATGGAGCAGAAAAATATTGAAAATTGGTGACCTTGACCTACTTTTTTTATGAATACATATGTATTAAATTTTATATAAAGACAATCTAATGTAAATGAAAGGGCAGTAACTTTCAACTTCCAACATCTGAAACAAACAATAGATCTCCAGCACATGCACTTTACCGTGTTGCACATTTTAGAGTTTTACTTGAATTCTGTATAAATTCTTTGTTACAGTATTCTTTTATCTCACTAGGTTTTAGGAATTGTGTGTTTGTGTTATGTTGGGTGTGCTGTATAGCAACATCTAAGATGATTTTTTTGTCATAACAGATAATAAAGCTTTTTTGATTGTGATGGGTTCAATTCCAACACCAGTCCATGGTGGGACCTTTCTGTGTGGAGTTTGCATGTTCTACCCGTGTCTGCGTGGGTTCTCTCTGGGTACTCCAGCTTCTTCCCGCCATCCAAACACATGCACTAATAGGTTAATTGGTTAATCTAAATCGTTCAAAGGTGTGAATGTGAGAGTGATTGTTTGTCTATATGTCAGCCCTGTGATGAACTGGTGACATGTCCAGGGTGTACCCCGCCTTCACCCTTAAAATATCTGGGATGCAGCGACCCCCGTGACCCTAGTGAGGATAAAGCGAGTTCACAAAATGAATGAATGAATGATTCTGATTCTGAACAGAATCTTACATTATATTTGGCAGATGGGTATTAAAAGTGCACAGCAGATTATGTTTATTTTCTATAACTATGGCTTTTTTCATTGGCTCAAATGTGATCTTACTAGTACAAACTGTTATAGAGCAAAATATTACATTAAAACATGCAACTGCATGTGTTTTTGTGAAGTCAAACTCAGTAGTTACAGAAGCTGCTGATCCCACTTCTGCTCTTATGTTGTATCTGGATGAAAGCCGAACTCACTTTAATTCTTGGTGCTGAAACTAGAGCATATTTTTTTTACTGGCATTTGAAGACTATAGAGGGAGGAAATCATTCCACTGACCCCAAACTCTGTAGCATACATTCAACCAGACGCACTAGACCAAAGTATATTTTTTTTCTTTGTAGAACGAGACCCCCTCCTTTGCAGGATTGATTTGGTTAGATGAGAACACAGCAATTAGGTGTAAACCAAAATAACAGTACTGAGATAGTTTGGAGGAAGTGGTGTCAACCCAGTTACACACAAACTGTGAATCTGGTTGTGACTCAATCCAACCAGGGCTAGAGAAGGGTCTGGAACAGTCTTATCTAGGGGCAGGACTACTTCAGACCCACCCTCCTGTGTTTGATTTCTTGCTTCTGTTACAGTAACATCTAAATAACAGGAGAAGAAAACATCTTCACCTGGCTTTAAAGGACAGAACTTAGTTTCTTTATTGTTTTGGGGTTTTTTTTTTTATTTGGGTAAAAACAAAACAAAAAAAAACAAACAAAAAAAACAAGAAGAAAATAATTGTTATGAACTTGTCTGAATCAAACTAAAACAAATTAATAGTTTAAAAACAATCAAATGTTAAGACTGTAGGCATGATAAATCAGAAAACGGCCTCATGACTGTTCTTGGGAAGTGTTATACATATTTATGAAAGCTTTTAGTTGAGACAGATTATGCAGCTGTAACATGTCATTGTCCTGTATGAGCCTTTTTGAAGTCACTTCATGTCAATCAGCCACGATCTGAGCAGTGTTTGAGTCCAGAGAAAGGTTTTTACATGTTATACTTGTGCTATTTAGTCTCAAACTTTGCATTTCTCCTTCTTTTTAATTTCATCTTTTCCTTTTTTTTCTCTTTATTTACTTTCTATCTTTTCCGTGTGTCTATCACTGGTTTCAAGTTTTCTTTTTCTATGGGATTCCCTCATTTGTTTTTCTTTCTCTATCATTCACACACAAACGCATGCTCAACCCTACTCCTGCACAACCATACTGTCTTTTTCACTGATGCTGAATGTCTTCTTAAACCTCCCTCTTTTTCCTTTTTTTTGCCTTCATATGAAGTGTGTGACTTTCTCTCTTTCTCTCTCCCTCCCTGTTGGATTGAAACTTTACCCTCCCTGCTCGCCCCAACAGACAATGAGGCCAAGCTGGCCTGTCAGTAATTCTCTGGCGGCAGCTGACAAATTAGGCAGCTTTGCTTCCCAGACCTCTCCTGCATCGTTCTGTACCTCAGCGTGTGCGTGCACACACACACACACACACACACACACACACACACACACTCATGCACTGACTCATAAACTCTCCAATGCAAACCTCAACAGAGGTATCCTGCTGGCTTTGTACACCTGACCTTGAGACCCACTGGATGTCGGGATGTTAGAGTTCAGTATGGGACAGCAGTAAACTTCGTGCTCATTTCTTTTCTCTCGCAGCGAATGAGAAGGTGGAGGATATCAATGGCAGCCCAAGGAGCCAGTCGCAAATGGTGAGTTTCAGTTTAAACTTTTCTACACATCTGTTTATGCAGTGTAGTTTTAATGAAATGATAAAACATATGGGAAATACTTGACTTTTCACCGCTCTACTGCCTCAAAATAACAGTAATAAAGTTTAATTCTTTATCTATAACAGTTAAAAGATTTGAAATGTTTGGATTACAGCGATTATTTTTATTCTCACTTAAGTAAATCTCATATTCAATAGTCGTTTAATTCTCAGTCACATCACATCTTTGTTAAGGATGAAGCCGTTCAGGAAAAAACATAAATTTGCTTTTATCAGCCATATAATAGCAAATAATTCAATGTTTTCTGTATTTACAATGCTTTGTTCTGATTAATGCGAAAAAGAGATGAGAGTGAACTTACAGTTTGACCTATAGTCATGGTAAAGTTGTTTCACTGGCACAAATGGACTCTTTGGATAAATTTATTAGGCAGCTTTGAGGCTTATAAAATGCTAATAATTACTGTTGTTCAGTGCACCTCAGAAACACCAAAGAAAAGTCCAAAACAAAGCAAAGCAGCAGAGCTTGCAAAAATAAAGTGTCGCTGCTACGACTGTACATATATACAATGATGTGAAGGAGATGATGTACAGTAGTCACCAGGGATAGAAATATAGCATATAATGTCTCATTTTACAAATAAAAACTGCCTGAAATGTTGTCATTGATTTCATTGCTAATTTCAGACTTTATCAGACAGTCCTTTGGTCTGATTTTAATTAGTGCTCACAGTCCTGATCATTTATGCAGCTCAGATAGACGATGATGACTGATGTAATGACAACTGCCATATGAGCAAAACTACAGTTGAGCTCAGAGAAGTTCAGATCTTCACATATTTGACTTCACTGAGCTGTATTTCTGGCTGCCATGCGGCTGAGCGATACTGGCGGTGTCGTTTTTCCCTCTGTTAATGAGATGACTGGCTGTATAACCGCTGATTGTCGTCACTCTGAGATAATTACCCCTCACTTTAACTGGAGTTGACTAAGTGTTTATGCTGTGTTGGTTTGCCCTGGCATCTGCCCTCCTGCCATTAAAAATGACTAAAGCAGTTTAGCTCCTCTTGGCGCATTTTCTTCACAAGACAGTGTGATGGAGGAAGCTGTTTGGTTCTGACAGTATGTCTTTTGTGTGTCAGTGTCCATGTGTCTTTGTCATATGATGAGGAGGATGTGAGTTTTCCCCATTTTTGCTGTTGATTTCAGTGTTTTGTGAGTGAATTAACGTCTCTTTACTAAAAACTTGTTAGTATTTTAATGTTTCCGCTGGTTAGCTTTAACAGGTGTCCTCTAGACCCTTTTCATTTTTAGGACTTTTTCTGAAAGTGACCCATTTCTGGACTTTGCCAGTATGTCTTTTATTACCATTTTCTCACGTTCAGTGCAATTTTCAGCTGCTTTATTTTTTCCTCCTTGTCAAGTCCAGCTGTAATGGAAGCAGTATGTTTGACAGCAGTTACAAACCAGGAAGGAACTAAATGTTAAGGTCATGAGTACCCTACCACTGAGTGCAAGTTCAGAGTGTGAGGCTGGTTCTGGGAAGATAAACTCCTATCTTTATTTTTCCTGTTACATAAAGTGTTTCTGTTTTTGCTGAGTCTGGACTCGTACTGGTCACTAAGGGTGAGCTGCTGCAGGCTTGTAAGCATGTGGCTCGATATGCCAGCGACCTCAGTGTGTGTGTTTGTATGTTTGCGTGTGCAGCCAGTTCTTTGTCTCAGTCATTTGCTAAGCCCATTGATCCACCACCTGCTCTGACCATGGAGGGTCCGGCCAGCTTGGGAAACTCAGCATTAAGGAAGCATGGTGGGTTATAGAGTGGGCGCAAAGGGAAGGAAACATCTGACATACACCCAAACACCCACTATCAACAAAGACACAGCTTGGTTGTAGAACTCAAGTGCTTTATCAACAAAACAAAAGTTTCATTATGGATCAGATAAATGGATAACTTTGCTAAGCTTTGCTTTATAATAATAAAAAAAGGTGATTTAGACATTTGTTTAAGTTCGAATGTTCGCCAAAAAAAAAAAAAGTAGTAATCATGTCCAGAAGTCATTCTCCCCGCACCCACCCCCCCTCCCCTCCCTCTCTCTCTCTCTCTCTCTCTCTCTCTCTCTTCCTTTCTTTACCCTCTCTCTTTTACCCCAACTGGTCAAGGCAGACGTCCATCCTCCAGGAGTCAGAGTCTGCTCCAGGTTTCTGCCTGCTAAATGGAACTTTTTCCTTCCACTGCCACCAGTTACTAGTGTTTGCTCCTGGAGGATTCTGTTGAGTTTCTGCTAATGGGCTTTAGAGTCTGGTTTCCACCTGCTCTATATGTAAAGTGTCATCAGATAACTGTTGTTATGATTTGGTGCTATATAATTTAAAATTTGATTTGATTTGATTTGATACCTAAAAACTCTACTTAAGTACAGTAACAAAGTACTTCTGCTCTGTTACTTCCCACCTCTGGAACTAAAACAACAAAATCCATGAATATAGAAGAGAACAGCTTTGACCAACTGTCCACTGTAGTGACCACTGTGCATGAAAGGGTTAAATAAAGGTTATGATCTCTTTTCTAATGTTGGCTCCATATCTAATTCAGTGAGTATACACAGCAAATGTGCCAGTGATAATTTTTAAGTGTTGGAGTAAATTAACAGGGGTTACTCTTCATTTTACTCAGATTTGATCAGTATTAACTCCCTCTGGAATCAGGTTAACACTGGTGTTAGTGTTAAACTAACACTAAAAAGAGTGGACGCATACACACTTTCCAGTGTTAAATTTGACACTCTCAGAGTTGATTTAACACTGGCATTTTTGCTGTGTACATCCTGGCTGTACCGGAGTCCAGTCCGTACACATATGTCCCTGTACAGAGTGATCCAGTGGATTCCCAGTACATGGAGGAGCAGATGACACTGAGGAGCTGAGCTGTCATTAATTCACAACAAAAAGCCGATTAGCCCTTAGCTGTCAACTGAACTGCATCTGCTTTTATCTGGACATTACCGGACAAACAGATCTAACAATAAAGCCGCACAACTTGGACCGGGGCCGATCGGATCCCATAAGAGGCCGGTTCGGGCCTTCCTCCGTCCCCATTGGCCGGAGCGCACATAATAACGGAGGAAGAGACGCACACACACGGGGAATAAAAACAGAATAACCCGCTCACCCAAAACAGGATGTTGAATCCAAAAATGAAGTATTTGATGCAGCAGCTGACTTCGTGGCCTTTGTAGTGGTTCCCCGACATGTTTGAGCATCATCAGGCGGCGTTTCAGTGGGAGGAAAAACACGGCCTGCTTTAGAGGCTTTGTGTGCGGGATGGAGCAGGTTCAACGCTCCGGGGATGCATCTCAGTCCGACCACGGAAAAACGACCAGTCGCGTCAAACCCCCGGAGCACACATACTCCAAATATTACCTCACACACACAGGAGAAACAAGAAACAGAAGGAGAACTCCGTCCGCGTTAATGCGAAATTAAAATATCCACGGTTTTCTGGACAAACTGCGCCTTCAGGAGGGAGGACCGCTGCCGGGGAGGGGCGTCAATGATTGGCTGGAAAAAAGCTTGACTGACTCAAACTACAGCCAATCAGATTAAAGGAAGAATGGGTCACTTCCTGTGTTGATTGTGGCCTTTAAAAGATGGCGTATTTCTCCAAAAGTAAAAGAAACTCACTTCAGAATCATCCGTAATATTTACCCATTTGCGGGATATCTCAAAAGGCGTTTTAAATTTGAGGTACATGCCTGCTCCTTCTGTGCCAAGTCTGAGGAAACATTAAAACAGAGGTGTCAAACAGGCGGGGGCCAAAACTGGCCCACCTAAAGGTCTGAAATATTATTTTAATTCAGATATTGGGGATTTAGGATAAATTGTTTTATTACTTAGTCGGAAATGGTTTGTTTTATACCTGTTTTAGTTTAAACTTTTAGGCATAGAAGTTTAGTATTATCTGTTCTTATAATAATTTCAGTGATTTAAAAAAATGAAAATGTTACACTTAAAAAACACCACATATGACAAATAATGTTCATTTAACTGATTTATTGAGAATACATTTGGGGGTGGGGGGTGGGGCATTATTTTAACCCATAAAGACCCAGTGATACTTGTGTTGGAGCAATGACAAAAAATATTGTCTCTATTTAACCTTTCATAACTGATTTATTACCATTTATTATAATATTATTATCCTCTGTGTTTTGTACTGTTTCTGTAAAAATCTAGTATTTTCCTGTATTTAATTCGCTGATCATGTGAATGCTCAGAAAATCTAAGTGTGAAGTTGAGGGTTATTACATCAGAAACAGAGAAAACTGATTTATTAGCATTTATTATAATATTATCCTCTGTATTTTGGGCTGTTTCTGTAAAAAAAATCTGGTAATTTCCTGAATTTAATTCACTGACCATGTAGATGTTTTCAAATGCTAAAAGTAAATTAAAGTAAAGGGTTATTGTATCAGAAACAAAGAAGAAAAAGTGACTTTTTTCAACTAAATTTATCATGAACCGAATACCAACCCATCCACTGTCATTAATCCAACTCCAAGGGTTTTACTGATGCCATCCAATGATATTTATCTGATAATTATGGTCAATCAAATTAGCTTTAAAGGTTTTAAGGCTAATTTTAACATGAAATAAAATATTTTTCCTCGATAAGTATTTCACGAATCTGGTATTTTTGCTATTATTACTTCATATACTATTAGCACAAACACTATGAACTACTTTTACTGTGTACTTTTGGAGTAATAATACGCCAAAATCCCTTCCGGCTACTTTTGGAGTCAATACATTTGATTTTATTCATTCATTTTATAACCAAATGTGTCACTGACCTGTTGCCATTTATTCTAATTATTTGGAAAATGTTCCTCCAGTTACTTCTTTTTAATATCACTTGATTTTTCCAGCCTCTTGTTGCTCCCATACATGTTTTGAAGACATGTTGCTGCTACCTACGTCCAAATGACCTCATTCTTTAAACACTGACATGTTTTATGGTCCTATTGTGAATAAAATGTAGGTTTATGTGATTTACAAGTGATCACATTCTGTTTTTACTTGTATAATATGCCAACTTTTCTGGAATTGGGCTTGTAAATGCTTTTATGTCTAATCCTCCTAAAACAGTGAAGTTAGTTTTTAACCCTTAAAGACCCAGCGTTACTTTCATGTCAGTTTCCAATTTTGTTTTTCTCTCTTTCTTACCTTTAAGTTATTTATCACCATTTATCATAGTAATATCCTCTCTATTTTGCACTTTTTCCACTGTAAATCAGGTATTTTCCTTTTTTTTTTTTAGTTCACTTATCATGTGGTTTAATCATCATGCTGAGAGTACATGTAAGGGTTATTGAATGAAAAACAGAGAAAACCTAACTGTCATTGATCCAACTCCATGGGTTTTACTGATGGATCAATGTTGTAGAAGATGACAGTGTTTCCATGGTAACTCCGGAGCCTCTGAACGTCCAAATGGGTCATATCTGATGATCATGAAAAGATGACAAACTGTATTTTGCACTAATTATTTACATGTATTGATAGAATTAGTGGACCTGGCCTCAACTGAAGAACTAAAACAATATTAGCTTTGACCACTAGATGGCAGCTTTGTTCAGATTTGTCTCCTCTTTTCTAGGAGTCCTATAACCAAGAAGCATACGTAGAATAAAACCTGGGTTGAAATGAAACATCTGACAACATTACACATTGCTTTGCTCGAAATGTGACAGTCCTTCACCACTGTCACACACAACTGAAACAGTCCACACTCACACGTTGAACACATTTTCTCCCAGTGGAAAAAAAATATCTCTTATAAAGTAGATCGATAGATCAACACCACATCTTGCCAGATTCATGCACAGTGTATGTGACAGAATGGTTCAGGGAGAGTGAAACTTCATTTCCACACATGGATTAGCCTCCATAAAGTCCAGACTCTAATTTGGGATGTGTTGCAGTGGTCCGATTCTCCATCATAAATAATCAGAAATGAATGCAAAAAAATGGAGAAAAAATATTATGAACCTTATTGTGACACTATAGCATTATGTGGCAAAAAGATGTCCCATGAATAGTTACGTTTACATGTAGAATTTTTTGCCTTTCCAATCTTTCTGAATGAAATTTTTTAGACTGCTGAATGTAATTATTAGACTACATACCAAAAAATGTA
>JAQQZY010000005.1:43389176-43401715 GCA_030068375.1 Ostorhinchus rueppellii
ACTATCCTGCATGTTTTAGATGTGTCCCTCTTCCAACACACCTGATTCAAATGATGAGCCTATCATCAAGCTCTGCATTAGAATGATAACGACCGTCAGGTGTGCTGGAAAATGGAAACATCTAAAACATGCAGGATAGTAGCTCTTGAGGACCAGAATTGGGCACCCCTGATATAGACAGTAGTAGATTATAATGTCTAGTGTTTTCACAATCAAGAAGAATGAATAAATGCATCCATTACACTGACACATCTTGCGCAACTGCCTGAAGATATGAAAATAATAAAATTTGTCTTGTGTATATAGTGATATAAATATCGGCATCATCTGCGTAGCATACAGGATTATACCTTGATAGATGAACATGACCCATACATAATAGCACAGGACTGTCTTAATTGTTGTAGCAGAAAGTGTATCCAGCTGTTATTTAGGGCCTGTGCCTGTCCAGACCCCATGTTGCTCTTGCTCCCTTTAAACATTAAAGAGGTGAACATGTCCTTGAACTCTCCAGCAGCAGAAATAGTGCGACAGCCTGACACACTGACCGACAGCTCTAAATTCAGTGCCCCTCTTCAGCACTAAAAACAGCAAAGTGACTCACTAGGCCTGGAATTTAAAAGTGCCTCTGTAAATATATGGGCTATTGAGTTACTCTGTCCATTGCTGTTACTGCTGCATTTCATCACTCCTTTCACTCACAGCATCTTTCTTTCCTTCACTCTTCGCCTTTGTCAACTTTATCCTCAAGACTTATATTGTATGTGATGTGTGTGTTTGTGTGTATTACAGCAATGTGTGTCCTCTCATGTCTAATTGAATCAGCCCAGGGCTTTCCAGATTCTGCTGGCTGGCATACGCACTCTTTATTATCTTTTTACAAGCCATGGGGATAAAATGTAGTGGGATGTTTGATGTGCGTACGGGCACAGGATTTTTTCCCTCCTGAGAGGTTACTACTTACTGGAGTAAACTTTCTGTGAAAAAGCCCCGTTACATTTTTTTTTTTTTTTTCCCTTTTGGGAGGCTGTAAACCGAAGTTCCGGAAAAACTCTTCTTGTTGAAGGGTGTTATGGTTTCCCCTCCGACGTTTCCGGTAAGGGAGGTAATAGGCCTTATTGAAAACAAGTGGGGTTTTTTTCCATGCTAGAAAGTAGAATAAATCTGGCAGCAGTGACTTTATGATAATTAAACCAAGGGACCTAAATCATCTGATGGAGAATAGGCTGGAAAACAATTTAGTTTATTTGGCTTGCTTAAGTTTATGAGCAAGTAACAGATTTTATTATGAAAAATCTGTGCTTAGAGAAGTGTAAAATTAGCTCACAAAAAGAGGTTTTTAGATAATTCTGATGGTTTTTTTTTTTTTTGGTTTTGTTTTTGGTTTTTTTTCCCATATTTTACTAATTAAAAGCTTGACTTACTCATGCTTTGAACACAAGATATCATCAACAGCAATGTTTTACAACTTGAAATGTGATAATTATGGACAGGAAGTCCTCTACTGTTTCCAGCCTTAACATGCAGGTGTAAACCCCTGAAATACACACTTCCTGCTGTTGATAATGAATTACACTTAGGGGTTCGTACAGCAGGTCATTAAACCTCTTTCCACTGCAGGTGAAGCCCAACAGAACAAGTTGCTGGGGCCTGTGGTTCCCACAGGCACCATATGACCTGTTCACTACAATAAAATCCCTCCTCTTCATCTCATTTGGCACACAGTTTTTAGACCTGGTCTGTTTTCATTAGCCCACATAAGCACTCCTCAGGTCAGTCAAGGGTACATGTTTTTTAACTAGATGTGTAACCCAGGATGAGCAGTAACTTAGCTCTTTCTGGCAGCAAAGCAAGAGCTGAAATAATAAGAAAGTTGTTTGAACAATTCATCAAATTAGACAATGTTTGTTTGAAAGCTGAATTTGAAATTCATCATTAAATTTATATGAAGTCAACCAAAGGAGGAAAAAATAGTATAAACAAAGAGGTAAGAAAAACGTCAACAAAAGCAAAACCAAAACTAGCTGTAGTTTTGTAAGGGGTGACCTAGGCTGGACATGGACACTGAACATTAAAGGTGGGCTCGAGCAGGCTACATTTTAAAAAGACACATTTCAAAAGTCCCAACCCCTTCCTTCAGGACCCCCCCCCCCCCCCCGAAGCCACGCCTCCAGAATACCGGAACGTGCAGTGCTTGTTTCTGAAGGTTGAGGTTCACCCGCGGTGCACAGCATCAAAATGCTAACCTTCACTAACTTTTTTTCATGGCTCATTCACAGGTAAGAAAAAAATACTTGGCAACATCCTAATGAACCTAAACAATAAATAGGATTATTTTTTTCCAAGTTATATTTATCAGTATATGAGATTAGAAGCTGGACTTCTCACTTGTTACTTTGATAAGTGTTTCATCTGGAGTTAGTAAGAACAGCTAACTGTCAGACTGATGTCAGGCTAACAGCCACTAAAGTTAGCTTTATCCTCTATTATCCTCTGGATGGATACTTGTTAAAATAACAACATAATGCCGGAAACCAATGAATACTCTCAAAAAATCAAAAAAATAATGTTATCTTACTTATCAAGTAGAAATAAACTTTGCAGCTCTTTCTGGTCCTTCAGTTGATGCCACTGTTTTTATCCCATACCGATGTTCACTCTCCTCTGCTCTTCTAAAGCCTTTTTCTTGGCACTAGCCTTCATTCTCTAACACAGTTTTGCGTTTACAACTGTTGTTACCACCTTTCCAAGTGTCTACCTATTTTAACTTTGTATGCTAGCTAATGTAGCTATCCAAGCTCTGGCTCAGTTTCCTCGGTAGGAGCTTCAGGCTTCTAAGGACGCGCGATTCGTGCCCGAATAGGGGTGCGCACGGAGGGGGAAGAGGGCATGCACAAATGGCAGCTGACTTTGATGGGCATATCACCGTTCAATCATTCCAGAATAATTGGAAGTTGTTTTTTTTCAGTCCTGTTCATCCCACAGATGACTAAAACTTTTCATTTTTATGTCAGGGCATTTAATTAATTGTTTGCAGTCGAGGTGTTTAGAGGATTTTTAGCACTATAGAAAAAAAATGCTCCAGGAAAACATCTCAGACCCCACGTTTAACCAACATAAGAAATAAATGTAGAAAATATAGAATATATACTGAACTCAGTGTTTGTCTTCATTGCGTCATGACTGTAGAAGAAACCTTCTTGCCTTAAGAGTCCTTGTGGATCCATGAAAAAAACACTCACCAAATAAAATTGAATGAAACCCCATCAGCCACTTAAAAAGCCTCCAGAAGCAAAAGCATTTTCACTGAGTGTGGGCCAGGCACAAACACTTATCTTTAGCTGCTTCAGAGCAGAAAGAACTCTCCTTTTAGGAGATGAAAAAGCAATTTATTGCTGACGAAAAATTTCTAATGGGACTTTCACCATGTCCTATCACTGTCTCCTGGTATCCAGTTATCCATTCATCTGCCGTAGTTTCTCTTAAAACTCCCAGAAACTTTTAAAGAAGTTACAGCTGATAGAGAGGAAAAGGCGATACCCTGAGAGATTTTTACAATACATTTCCCGCTGAAAGATTTACAGAGCTCTGGGCAGATGACAAGCTGAGCCTCAGACAATTGATGGTCAAGCAGAAAAGCCCTGAAGTGCTCATATCTCCTCTGCATCATTTAGGAGTCTCTTAGGTGCCTCACTTCATTGTCTCTGGTGTTAACGACAGTAGTGCACACTTGTACAAAGTTTATGCACAAATCTCTCACATATTACAGCCGTATATAATGTCATTATGGACATTATTAGGGGCCCTATTAATTCTGCAAGCATGCATGTGTAGCAAACTAACAAGTCAGATAAATGTACCAACTAATGATTGAAATTTTTTTAATCAATTGTTGCATTTTTTGTTTCAAGGGTCATCTTCAAAAATACAGTGCAATCCACTGCATAATAACAAAAAAAAGGCTGATAAAGCAGATATAGCCCAATAACAGTAAGGCTATGCCTTGCTCATGTTTCTTTATATAGGTTATAAACGCCTCACACTGTGCCCTTGCAGCTATGGTGTATCTATAGTGCTCATCCTTATCATTTCTGTTCCTTTAACTACAGTAGTTGCCACAGTTTCAATCCGCAGTCCTTTGGCTGAATGTACAACATTGTTTTTCCCTAAAACACAGAAAATGCTACTGTTCTGATGATCTCTAAGGCCCAGTATAAATAACCGCCTCTGGGTGTTAGAAAATGGAAAACACCCCAAGAGATTAATCTCCTCTAACTTTCACAGTCTCCAAAGAGCACAGCCATGGATGACTGGGGAGAATGTCTGAGCCTGACCAGATTGAAAAATGGAGTAAAAAGCTCTGTGTCAGCCACTGCCATCCTTCCTGTGACTATGTGTGCCAGCTCTTACTCAGGGTTTGATATGAAAAGTCCATTTCACAAATGGGTGCTTTAGCCACAGTGATCAATTCTTCCTTCTCTGTGACTACAGAATCCTATCAGGACTGTTTGTAGAAGTCTGTAAGAGATGCATTTGTTGGGGTTTTGCCTTTGTACTTAAACTGTTGCAGGACAAGAATAACACTGCAAAGTTACACAAGCTCAGTATATTGAAAATGTCCTCACAGTATGTGTCAAGGTCATTTTCAAGTTTTAAAATAAGATGAATTATTATCTTCTTCTAATAGCGTAATCGGCTAATCTAAATTGCCCATAGGTGTGAATGTGAGAGTGACTGTTTGTCTCTATATGTCAGCCCTGTGATGAACTGCTGACAGGTCCAGGGTGTACCCCGTCTTTCCCAATAAGTAGCTGTCTTCTGTGTGGTACATAGACTTTTATATTCTTTTACTGTTATTCTGCCTCAGTTTTACACAACTTGAGAATATGTCACTTCTGGAATTATCTTGTCACTGCAGAAACAGGAAGTGTGAAACTCACTTCCTTATTGCATGGTAAAAGTAGAACTATAAACAAAGTTTTTTATATATTTTTGGCTGTTTGGATTCAGACATGCCCAGACAGCAGACTTCTGCAGTTCCAGTTCTCATTCTATACTGACTGGATGCATCTCAACTCACACACATACTGTATGTTTTGGTCTGGATCTGTGACAGCTGGTTCTGGTGAGCAGTCAGCTTCAATTGTTTCTTTATCATGTTGAGATATTGGATGAAACATTTCAAAACAGCCTCATCTTCATGCAGAAAAGCATTTCAGACCAAAATGAGTCAGTTTAGCTAGTTTTACCAGAGCTGCAGTATATCCTCTTGAGACCCACAAGTGTATTTTCATCCTCAAGGCAAGAGTTTTACAGCTTTTCTTAAAAGAAACAAAGAAAAAAAAAATAACGCCATCTACTACGGACATTCCATTAAAAAAAAAAAAAAAAAAAGATGTTTGAAATATATCTGAAAACAACTGTTGCATTATGCTGTTTCCAATCAAGACAATTATTCAACACAAAAAAAAGCCAAAACTTTTACTTTCCTGGGTGTCAGGAGGATATTTGTGGAAGTTAATACATGCATGAAATAAATGAAAGTGACTGGAGTTCTCTCTTTTCTGTCACTCCAGAGATCAGGAATGGCAACCTAAAGAGCATCCTGGGTCTCTTCTTCATTCTGTCACGCTACAAACAGCAGCAGCAGCAACAGCAGCAGTACTACCAGTCCCTGGTGGAACTCAGCCAGCAGACCAGCAGCAGCACACCATCCGCCAGCAGCCTCAAAACGCAAGAGATGCAGTCCAGGTATGTGCCGCTGATGCTCCAGACTGCTCCATTAGATTAGACTTGTGATGTTTTTTGTCTCATTTAGAAAAGATGTAGCTTTAATGTCAAAGAAGCAAGCTAACGTCACTGATTTGAATTAGTGCACCTATTATTTTTTGGGATGCATGCCCAAATAGAGATCAGCTGATTTATCGTTTTTGGATGCCTAATTAGGTCCAGTTTAGGGGTTTTGTAAACAGGAAATTGATGTAAATGACTGCCTGTCAGTGGTGTTGAAAATAAATAACAGCCATGGAAGATGATTCTCATTAGATGGTTTTGCTGCATCAGCTCCTTGAGGAGACTTTGACAGGGATGGCTTCAGTTGGCTGACAGCAGAGGAAACATTTACATTTTTAATAAAGTGCTAGCCTCACATTGCATTAAAGTGTTTATAACTCAGCCAGTTAAACTGTAACTCCCTGAAGAGTGAATAATTTAAGTTACAAAAATAAGAGGATGTTGGCAGCTAATAGTTAGCTTGTGCCGTCACAGAATAAAGTGCACACAAAGAGAATGGAGGCTGTCTAATGTAGATATTAACATTCAGCTAAAGTATATACAAAGACGCATGAGTGTCTTATGTGAAGACAGCTACATTTATAATAGGTTACAGTGCAGTATGTTATGAAAATGTGTACTGTACAGTAGGAGTGACGGCTTGGACAGCTAAGCAGTAAAAGGCAGTAAAAGCAGAGAAGGTCCAGCCCTGTGTGATGTAAATAGACGGATAGTCTTTAGAGGAGCATCTGAAGGCAGGCCTGACATGCCACACATGAGCAGCATTCCCTTTGACCAGATCGAGTTACTGCACGGCCTCTGCAGTGTTTGTGTGTGGGGGTCTGTGGCAGTGTGCATAAAATCAGTGCAATAAGAACAGTTAGTCGCAGCACTCGAGGACAGGGTATGTGAGTAAGATGATACTGCCGAGAGCTTTGGCCTCAGTCTGTTTGAGGCGAGTTAGGAGCTGCTGGAAGTGGGGTCAATGGATGTATGGATGTGTATGTGCTGAGGGGTTATTGGGGGCACAGCTGCCTCCCATTCCCACCCTCCTGCCTCCCCCTACAACAGGTGGAGACTGCTCTCTCACATATATACACACACTGAACAGTGAAGTTCGAAGCACACTGTCGCATCAGTCCAAGGAAGTATCTAATAACAAGTTGGTTGACAGACATATATAAGATTTCTTCACCAGTTGGAACAAGACCAAGCTGTACATTCATGAAGTAATGACTGTTTAAAGATTGCCTCTGTAAAGTGGCTCACTTCATTTCTAAAAAGACTGCTGTCCGAGGTCTTACTGTCCACAGCCAGAATAAAGTCCCAGTTCTCTGATAAGTTAATCATGTCTGAATGATGAAGGCCACAGTTGAGGTCAGAGGACCAGCCTGTGTCTGTCAGTGATAAAGTAAGCCTTTAATCTGTGAGTTTTGAGTAGTCTGGCACATTTTGCCTTCATCTGTAGCTCAAGAAAGTTGTGGAGAATCAATCAGAAACAAGTAAAACTGAAGTATGAAATAATCCAGGCAAAGGTTCTGTGTTTGTGTGTTGAGTGTGATTAACTGGATGAACTGATGTTTGAGGCATGAATATGAACAAATGTGTTTTTTCCACTTATGACTGTTGAATCCAGTTCATCATCATTTTTTTTTAGCTTTTTTGTTCATAGGTGAACTGTACTGATGATGCTGACCAAACACAGCTCATGTGATCTGCAAAGATGGAGAAAAACATTTGATCATAACAGCAGTGGTCAAATGTGTTTGGCATTGGTCCAATGTAAACAAACAACTCTGTGAAAACACAACATACAGTTGCAACTATTTTAATTCCAGGGCTTCCGTGAATATCAATAATTTATGTTATCACTAATTCATGGTATCATAACACACTGATGCTCACAATCTGCACTCAAAATCTTGGAAGTTGAATCCACTGTATGGTCAGAGAATGGGTAACTTACTCTGCACTTTCATTTTGAAAATCAACTTTGTATAATGTTACACTTGCAATATTCTTTTGTTTGAGCCTTCATACCTTGCTTCTCAGCAGGTTCCTTCCCCTTTTGTACTGACAATTTGATACACTGAAAAGTAATTAAGTCTATTCACAAGTCTTTTTTACAATTGTAATTTTCCACAGAGATGAATTCCTGTAAGCTTTAGCCGACCCTGAAGATTTAGCATGTCTGAGTAACTTCATAAAATATTAGATAAAGAAGAATGGATGCTTCAAATAAAAAAAAACAAAAACAAAAAACTGTTAAGCTTTTAAAATTATCTCATTATATCTGGCTCACACATTTACACACATACATGCACACACTCACACACATTTGGCCTGCTACACATCTACAGTTGCGGTATGGAGTGCTTTCTATAGACAGCACCTGCTGGCCTCGCTGGTGTCTCTGGGGCAGGGGATGGGATGTGTCCGTCTGTGTGTCCAAGGGGAACTCCCCATTGGACAGATAGCGACAGCCCGGAGCCACGGGAGGTTTTGTAGAAGGCAGGGCGGCTCTGGCCTGGCAGGGCACATCAAACCCTCCCTCTTTAACTCACCATGTCCCGGGGCGAACAAGTTGACCCCCTGGTCTGGCGCTACTCGCGCCTGCCTACTGCTGCATCTCGTGACAGAAAGAGCCGTTTGCCATATGGGAGAGCCAAGAGCCTGGCCAAGCCCGACTCATCTCCTAGGTACAGTGTCAGTTTGAGCTCTGTGTGTTACTGTGTGAGAGTCGGGACGATATACGTTGTGATCTATCGAAAGCTCAAAGTGATATGAGGAGGTTGGATTAGTGCCGGCGACGTCATGAACTGGTAAATGGTTGATATCATTTGTCCTTTTATTATAGAGGACCATACGTGTCACATTTCATTCTTGGAGTTCACAGATTATTAGTTGGATGTGAATGTCTTCTTTTAGTATAAGTTACTTCTATTAGTTGTGAATTATGTTTGAAATCATGTCGTATAGCCGGTATTGTTGTTATAAATTCTTAAAGAGGTCCCCTTGTTTTTAAATCCTTGTATTTTTTATGATTTCTGGACTTTAGTTTAACAGTGTAGGTCAAGTGTTTTTTTGTTGTTGTTTTTTTAAGTCTGGTACTTTCCAGCATGCAGGATGGTTGTAAAATGAAAGAAGTGTTTTATATTTTTAACATTGTGCTGCATTTATTTATTTTATTTTATTTTCTGAGAAAATGTTAACTAAATACCTAATACAAAATTGTAATTTCACAGTAGTTGCCATTTGTTGTATGTTCTGTTTCAAGTGAATTTGATAGCTGCACTGTGAAAGCAGAATGAGCAGAAAATGAGATGAGATGTGTGCGTCATTCAGCCACACAAGTATAGGTAGTTTATTGTCTCTGTCCACTTTCACTCCCCATCGCCAAACCAGCAACCCACAAACACAAAACAGAGAACAAGTTGTTCCCCGCTGTCAGTGAAGAAGGACGTCTGAACAGGCTGCTGTAGTTGTTGACTCGTCTGTTCTATGTATTGAAGATGTTCTGAAGTTTGACTTTTTCTTGCTGCTTCTCTGTGGCTCCCCCCTTCAAACGGAACTGAGGTTTTATCTCTTTGGAAGGTATGCTCAACAGAAGGTGATGATAGGCAACTGGACTTCGTTAGCTGCCAAAATACCAGTGTTCCTTTATAATTCATCAGATTTGTTTGAGATGAGATATCGTTTAAAAGTAGCGTGTTGACCCGTGGTGTTCCACAGATTCTAGATGTGGTACTTTTTATGCTGTTGTGTATTCGTGCATGGTGTACCGCATTTGTCCAGCAGTAAATAGCAAAGCGTTCTGGTCATAGCAGCATGACTGTAAGGCCATTGTATTGCAAAATTACTAATATCTCCCAAAATATTGGTCCTATCAACTTGCAATTTTTGATATTGTGATCCAAAATGCATGTGTGCCAAACTGCAGCAGTCATTTCTATCAATTTTATGTGACTCCCTGGACACACACACACACACACACACACAGAGGCCACTTGGCTTTTATAATGTAGATATCAATTAGCAAAACATTGGATTTTTGCTGTTATATGAAAGTTCTGTTGTTGATGTTTTTGCTTTTACTGTTTGACTGTCACTAATTTACAATTAAACATATCATTTTCTCTCAATAGTGGAAAAAGCAGCAGGTGCAGCCACTTGTGCATTCAAGCTATTTTGTTAGCTGGGGAGCACTGAGCTTAATAGGCCTCTTCATCTGCGGTTAAAATGACACGGGTGCATTGAATGGCCTCTTAATTGAAATTTTAAAAAAAGTTAAATATAGGGGTTTCCCAGGGGTATTTTGTCCTAAGAGCCAAAAATGGCTTCATGTTCAATGGATATAGAAGGGCTAACATTAAATAGGCTCCTTTATTCAGGTTGTAACAAGTGTGAGCAGCACTCGCATGGTTTGCGACTCATACAGCTCACACAAGACATTTACACACAGGAATAAACACCAGCTGCTCAACTTTTCTTGTCTACAGGCTGTAGTTTATGATTAAAGGCTTTTGTTCTCCAAGCATCCTCCAAGTACCTTAGGATGAATAAAAAAAAGAGCTGCTGCTATCAGACTGTGTTAATTCCCGATTCTGTGAATGACTAAACAGTGAGTGTTGGGATATAAACTCTGACTGATGCTGTGGGTATTTCCTCAGTGTGTTGTGTGTTCTGGGGTTTTCTTCAAACATTGGCAGAATAAAATTGTCTGTGAAAGGTTTTTTTTTTTTTTTTTTTTTTTTAGGTCAGTGGTCATATAAATAGACCGAGGGATGTAATTGGCTTAGTCATACGAATGTGGCAATAAACATGTGTGAACCATCATGTGAAAAATGGAGAAAATGCGCACGAGGATACAGGATGAACCATGTGCTGTTGTTTCTTCTCTCCGTATTCCTCTATCTGAATGCTTCCTCTTACTCACAATATTACATTAAGGCATAAATTAGGAACATTCCAGATCAACGCTGGTCTCATTCCTCTAACTGTCTAACATTCCTCATGTCATGTTCTCTGCTCTCTCTTCAGTCTCACAGCACGATATGCAAGTCCCCCGGGCCACAGTGGAATAGGGTCACCCCAAAAGAAAAACACAAGGTAAGTACGTCAAAAACTGCATGTAACTCTTATTGGGCATGTTACTTCTTACACTGGACATGCTGTTTACAACTCTATAGACTGGAGATTCACTCAAGTGTTTCTATGAGGCAACTTTACTTTGAATGGGTTTTCTGTTTTATATGTTTTTTCCAGTGGCAACACTATTGCAGAAAAACAAACCTCTGCATCAGCTTAACAGCTTGTAAGGCTTCAGCGTTGAAAATATTATAGTAGAGTTGCTGTTTGCCTCAGTGTCAAGTTGAGTTACATATAAGTGAAATTATTTCATTCTACCTTATAATACCTAGAATATCAGAGCTTGTCAGGGAAATGTTTTGGTTTTTAGTGCAACCATATAGGCAAACAGGAGTGAAACATTTCCTTTCAGTGGATGAAGAGAAAAAAAATACTTCAGCCCTCAGTGGAGAGGTTGACAAAAGAAAATGGGAAGTGCAGGATAAACATGGAGCATTTTATTTCAGCTAGTTCTCTGGTGTTTAAAGTCTGGATTTTCTGATTGCAGACCAGCACTTGAACTACTTGAGAAGTGCTCTTCAGTGTGATGTGACTCTTAGGAATAGCCTTTTTACAAACCTTGGCAAAGGCGCTGCTGCTAACTAGATGTTATGACGCTCTCTATGTTGCCAAGCTCTAGTTTGTTGATACCATTTAGGGAACCACAGACTATGACCACTTTTCAGGTGTCATATGTGAGATGGTAAACATCACACAAACAGCAGTAGGCCTTGGTATCATTCTATAAACACACATGAGCTATGTGGGTGACCACTTACACAGGCTCTCTATGGATTGTATAAAATGTGCACAAGTAAAATTACACAAATCCGAAGAAGCTATGCTACAAATATACATGACTTATTCACCCACAGATATACACACACAGACATACACACCACAGTCCAGTTGTCTGATGCCTGCAGCATTTGTTCCAGCTCAGAGGCAATGGGAACCAGCATGTTGGCAAATAATTCCTCTCCAGCCGCCACTGAGCAATGGCAAAAATGCTGCAGCCAGCAGCTTCAGCCCAATGGGTGGTAATCTGCCCTCTCACATCACTGACAACAAACCTCACTACTGCAGCTCAGCAGAAAGAGCTCTTTAATTCCTACAAATACACACATAAAATTGCACAAATAGCACAAACAAAAGAGGTCAGTGGGTAGTGATAGTTTACAAACTCTTCTGCTACCATCTGATTCTCATTCATATAAACTGATAACAACATTTGATGGCTCTTTTGCCATCTGACAAATTATTTTTTATCCCCATGAGTTGTCTCCTCTCCTATCCCTGAAACAACAAAACATTTAGTTCTCAAATGGGAAAACAGTCAATGTCCCTCTCAAAGACTGTGTTGATGTGTTTCCCTCAAGAAGCCACTAACTGAGGATCGTCTTGCTCTTTAAGAGATGTTACAACCAAGATGAAGATAAGTGCACGTAGGGCTTATTTCCATTGTTCACAGATGCGGAAACATCTACACTTTCTTTGTATTTAGCTACTTTCCAACATCAACCAGGCATTGAAGGACTTGTATATTTGTACATTTAATCTCAACTACGGGGCGACACGGTGGTGCAGTGGTTAGCACACGTGCCTCACAGCAAGAAGGACCCGGGTTCGATTCCCGGGCG
>JAQQZY010000005.1:43401815-43421732 GCA_030068375.1 Ostorhinchus rueppellii
AGCAGCTGGGATAGGCTCCATGCGACCCCCGTGACCCTAATGAGGATAAAGCGGGTATAGAAGATGAATGAATGAATCTCAACTACAGTGCATCTGTACTTTACACTTCTGTTCAGACTCATATGTTGAACAATTTTTACCCTTTACCATTTATTTCCATGAAATCAAGTACTTAATTAAGTTGTTTGCTTTACGTATTCCACCTTTAAAGTGTGCCAGAAAAAGTACAGATAATGTGGTTTCTCAATTAATGTTGTATGGAAAATGGACGTGTATGGACTGTGTAATGACATTATGTCTACACATTGTTTTGGTCCTGAAAGTTCACTGTCTTTGCAGAAGGGGGTGGTGTTTTACGGATTGCTTGTTGGTCCTCTTGTCTTCGGTGGCTTTGTTTTTGTGCTGAGGCAGTCTGGAACAGATGAACTGGACCAAATGCCTTGCAGTGGAACAAACAGTAGATTTACTGTGTAAGAACAGTTAAGTTCTGGTTTGAGTTCTTAAACACCCTGGCAAAAACGTGAAGAAATGAAGCCTGAGGCTGACAGGCTGAATAATTTGTTTTTAGGGCTTTTCTCTCCTCACCTGGGGCCCACAGAGGTGTCAGACACACTTTTTGTTTTGTTTTTTACATCTGTCCCACGACAAAGTCTCTGTCCAGAATTTACATCATATTTCCTTCTCCAGCTTCTTTTTGCTGATGCATTATCAAACATGTATTTTGGAAGATGAAAGAATCTTCTGATGAAAGGGCCTTCTTTCTGATTTCCATCTGAATTGCCTCAATCTCTTGCTCATTTTCCCATGTTTATCTCTCATTTTCTCTTGTCTGAGTTTGCAGTGCCTTTTTTCTGTTTCTGTTTTTTTTTTTTTTTATCCATTCCAGTTCTGTTCCTTCTTTCTTTTGTTCTTCTTTTGCGCATGTCTTTTAATTTTTTCATTGCTGATTCTTTTCCACTGCTTTCACCCTTGTTGTGAGGCCCCCACTGTGCAGAGCGCTCACAGGGCGTGGGTGAGATATGCATGTTTGTATAGATTTACTGGAGTTCTCTTGTGTTCGACACACTTCTGCTTCTCTCTCAGTTATATCTTCATGCTCTCTCTGACCTTAGTTTACTGGATGTGGCTGTTGTGACGGTCCAACTCTGAGTCGAGTGCCTGCATCTGGTCTTGACTGAGGAACATGCGCCTGTCCAAGCAGAGCTGTTGTTCTCTGTGTAAACAGTGGAACATCTGCTGCTGTTGCTACTGTAGATACAATGTAACACTAAAGATCCACAAATTTAAATAGAACTGACTCAAATGTTCTAGAAAATGTGGTTCCTTTCTGTCATTTCTTTCCCCTTGATTGACTTATTTTTGTAGGTTGTTTCTGTTTGATATATCTGAACCACTGTGAACATTATTCAACACATGCACTTTCCTATTAAGCTGCAGTTCTCCATTGACTACAAGCACATTAATTAATTACTGCTTTATTTACTTTTGAGCTCTCCTTGGAAAGAGAGGCCGAAAGGAAACATGTGTTTTACAATTAAAAAGAACCTTTAAAGGACTCTCCTCCCATAATAGAAACTGAAGAACAGTGAACATTTGCTTTTTCATTAAGAACATGTAATAAACCTTTAGTTACTTTAACAAACCTGCAGCTCTAAGATTAATTTACTATATGGAACTGTTCTGTTAACATCATAATCTGTGTCACTGAACTGGATAAACATGATTTCAAAGTATTAATTTGGTCAGTAGGTTATTAAGTTGTATGCGTTAAATGAGCTCTGTGAAAATGATTGATGTGAGTTTTTGATAACTTTCAGAAAGCTGTGGAGTAGGTTCACTGTAAAATATTCTGTAGATATACACATCAGCTTCTGTCACAGGTTATGTGTAACATGAATTCATTTTAATGATGGGATTGTCAAGGTTGGTCCCCTTATATTAATTTGGCTCCTGAGCAACCACCCAATTGTTATTGTATGCACTCATTAGAAAGTAAAGATTAAAAGAAAAGCAGGAAATGGTGAATGAGTCTAAAATCAACTTTGTCCAGCTCCAGATGAACTTCATCAGAGCAGCTCCTCTGTGCCAAAGAAATAAAATAGTACTGCAGGCAGTGGAGGGAGATGAATTTTTCATAAACAAAATGTTTTTTATCCATGCTATATGCAGGCTTGTCTGTTTGTTTTTATTAAACAGTGACCTTAAAACTTAATGGGGCATATGAAATGCTTGTTTTGACCAGAACAGAATTCAACCCCTAAAAAATCTTTCCCCTCCGACATCTCGGCTCCATCTGCAGTGCAGACCCGGGTGACATATTCAGCGTAGCAAATCAATTATTTTTGTAAAAGGACATCATGGCAGATTTCAGGCAGACAGACAGGAAGACACCAAGTTGCTAGAATCAATGCAAGTTTTTTTCCCTGTTATGATTGATAAAGATTGGGTTATGAATGGAAACACCCACTGCTCTGGAGCAACCAAGGTCTTTACTCAGCACAAACTGACCTTAAGATCTATTTGGCATGACCACAAATGGGAGTCTACTATATGTATAATGGCGACAAATAAAGTGGTACAAACATGCCTCCTTTATTACCCTGTTAATCAGATCCTCAAACCAGTTACTAACAAAAAGATATGGGAAAGTAATGTAATAAAACACAATGTAAAGTTTTTGTACAAAACAGGTTTTTGGTGCAGTATTTCTCATAGCACTCTCCTGGGAGTTCTGAAATCCTCCAGCTGCAGCATGGCAAATCAACATTTGACACTCGCAGCTTTAACTGTGTCAAAAGAAAATGATTATGCGAGTGTGTAAAAGACTGACAGAGACTGAAAAAAAACAAGCTTCTCAGCAGAAGGCTTTGCTTTTATATGCAGTCAGAAAAACTCAAATAACAATGCATGTAGGTACCATGGGGGAGAGAGCTGGAACTATAAGGGCCACAGTATGTCTTTATGGATTTAATAGGTTTTTAATGTCCTGCAGGTTTGATCATAATTAGGTGCAGAGCTCTCGGTCAGCCTTATCTAAAGCTAAAGCCAAATCACAGTTTTAATTCAAGATAGACATTAGGTGCTTATTGTTAATGCTAACATTGTCTGAGGTTCTGCCACTGACCTTTAACTTGAACTTAATTCTGCTATAAGGCACATCCTGCCTCAAGGACATTTCTCTGGAAATCAAATCCATTATGCCATTGTCTTATCTAAACCTTCCTCCTTTTTCTGCACCTATCTCTGCAGGTTACCGGGACCCTCCAGAGTACCTGCTGCAGGCAGCGGGGCCTCCAGGAGCCCGGGCTCATCTAACCTCAACCGTCGCAGCCAGAGTTTCAACAGCATCGACAAGAGCAAACCTCTCCAGTATGCCAGTGGCAACGACAGAGGTAAGAAAGACATATTACTGTATCTGTGTCCGCAGTGCACACTGTGAATTGAGCGGTTACAGTAAATGATGATTTTATAATGGTCCTAGAACTACTGAGCTGCTAGACACCCACATTTTAGATTCTCCTTCCCAGCCACTTGGTGGCACCACTTACTCAGAAAGATGAGCTGATGTCTGCAGATGAACTCACTTCACATATTCTACCCAGTGTGCTGAATCATCCCCGCTTCTTTATTACAACAGAGGTATAATAAAAGCCATTAAGTGTAGGGGAAACAAATGAAAACATGAGAAAAACCACAGAGAGATGACCAAGGTAACAAATTCAGATAGCTGCTCTTCAACATTGATGAACCTTATGAGAGCTTTTATGGTTTTTAGAGAAAGTTCCAAAAGTAGAGAGTATAGCATTTATTGGACAAAACTTTTTTACTCCCAAGTAAATCATTTCTGCATGTTCTTGTTGTGAGCAGTGAATTTGTCAGATTACACTGGTTTAATGACTGAAAGGTTTGCTATTGTGTCATTCGCTTTATTAATAATAAGTTCTGAATCTTTGGCTCCTTCAGAAAAGCTGCCATAACTTATTGTCTCAGACAGTGATAATAATACAAATCTTTTAAATTGTCCAGAGTCATAAAAATAATTAAAAGTACTCCCACTGTGTTATCCATAGAATTTATAGTCATGGCAGTCATGGAGTCTCCTTTGCCCTATGCCGTCTGTAATCATAAAGCTTTGATTCCAGTCACTGTAGATATGATTGATGATGAAGTTGTACACAGCTTTGGAGAAGAAAATACAGCAATATGGGATTTAGTCTGAGAGAGGAGCAGTAAGTGTTGGAGGTATTTTGCAATGAAAAGCCTCCCAAACAACAGCAAACTCTGTCTTAAACCTCTCTGTCACTTTGTGTTGTGTTTGATCTTAAAGTTATACTCTTCCTCCTGACTTCTGAAAATTCAACTTTTTTTGGTGAAATACTGTAGAATGATAAGCATACACGATCTGATATAGAAGACAAGTAGTGTGCAGAAATGTTGGTGGTTTAAATGAAAACAAACATTTTGTTTTTGTGATTTTGTTGAAATATCAATCTTTTTGGTAGATTTATCCTTCAGAAAACTTTGTCTGGTTCCATTCGAGTTTTATTTTACTTTTTTTTATTTTTTTTTTTTATAATAATATCTACCCAAAAAGCTGGATGTCTCTAATTTTAAGCAAACAAGTCCCAGGTATATGAAAATGCAGATTTAATGTCATTTTGCTATTTCACTGCCCATTCACATGGAGCAGTTGAGCCCTGCCAGCAGACAAACCTGCAGTTTTCAGAGATAAGACACCAGGCAGGTATAGGAGCTCCACTGCAGGGGGAGATGAAACAGGGTTTTTGGTCTAAAGTAGAGGGGGGAAAGAAAAATCAATCGTGGTGAAATGTCAGCGGTGCAGCCAGAACCTTCTGGGCAAAAGCAGGTTGCAGGAAAAGAAACAGATACAGGAAGTCTCTGTCACAAGTTTTCATTCTTACTTGCTTTCACCCCTGTCATGTTACATACTTTTCAGTTTTATTACATGCCCCCATATATTTTTAATGGTAAAATGTGCTTCATTTGGTTTGCCCTGATTTCACCACACTACCATTCTAGATGGTGTCCTTGCCTCGATACCCAGACCATTGTTTCTGTTTCCAATAGACATTTTGTTAGAGGCATTGTTGGCATCATGGAGGAGAACTGAAGCAAGGTGACAATTTAACAATTTATTATCTCTCTGGCTGTGATGTAAGATCTGCTAAACTGAAAAGCATTCAAGTTGGAGTGAAAAAAAAAATCTACCCTTAAAAACAAGAATAACACCATTTTGAAGAGAAATATCAGAGGATGTCACAAGTGTAAGAGCCAGCTGACCAGCAAAATATTAGCATTGGTCTTCACATGTATGTTCATGCAGATTCTTGTGTCATTTCAGACCTCCACATTTCACACGTCCGTCTGTGCTTTGACACATAGGCCTCCCTGTGCATCATCTGGCATGTAGTTACAAACAGCATGTGTGTGTGTGTACATGTGTGTTTGTTAGCAGAGGGGCCACCACCGCCCAGAACAAGTGACATTTCATTCCTTGGCCACTGAGGCAAAAAAGAAAGAGAAGCCTGTTGCCATGGCAACGGCAAGTCACGGCACGGTGAAAAGTATGGTGGCGTTGTGAAACAGCCTCGGGTGGAGAAGGAGGAGGATCTCTAAAGACAGGGTTAATTGACTGGACACACACACACACACGCGCGCACACACAGAATCACACAAATGCATCTAAATACATTCATTCACATTCATAAAGTGCCCAGGGCCATTGCACTACCTCTAAAGATAAGAGGTAATTCAGAGGACACACACCTGGAAACATAATGACAGCGGAATGCTCAGCTATGTTTACTCATTCATATTTATATCAGCCTCGTATGAGTGACCAAATACACATCTTTAAGTTTGTGGTCTAAAATAGTAATACTAAAGCAAATTATTATTGTTAATATGCAATGTATAAACTACCAAGAGCAGACAGAATAAGACACTTTGTTTTCATTCTGCTTATGAATTGGTGCTTTGTTTGCAAAACCGATGACATATGATCAAGTAGACAGCTGCTTTTGCTTATGCAAACAGACGTAAGCCAGATAGTCATGATATTATTGTTAGACACCTGTTGTTGTTTAGGTCCGTAGTGATTACGGTCCTGAAGAAGCAGAGATTCTGCCAGGACCACAATTTTTTTTTTTTCTGTTATAAGAAGTACTCTGCTCATGGAAGTGGCCTAAATAATAACGGCCTGCTGTAACTGTGACGTATGAGGCTAAATAAAAGTCACTGTGCTGTTAGTTGACGCGCTAGAGCTGGGTGCTAGATTCAATCATACGCCATCGGATGTAAAGAAAAGAGGCACTTAAAAGATATACAGCACACGCAGGTTTTGTCAAGTGCATTTTAAGGTTTCAGAGGAAGCTGTCAGAAGTTTAAGCTGTTAAAAAGTGTGTTGGCTCAAGTCACAGCTGAAGCCGGAGCCGCCCTCTGTCTGCCTGAAGGGGCTTTAAGTTGTAGACTAGAGGTGACTCAGACCCAGCTGAACCCTGCTCACTGCACTGGATGACAGCCAGACAGACACTCAGAGTAATGGCGCAGAACTTAATGTTGTCACCACATCAGCTTCCTCTCTTTTCTCCTCATCTGTAATTCTACTTTTACTTTCATCTTTTTTTTTTTTTTTTTTTTAATTTCTCTATGTAAAGGGAGTGAGAAATTAGGAGGGGTTGGTTTGTCGCCCAACCAGCCAGGAGAAATGGGGTGTGTGTAAAGGTCAACACTCAGCAGCCAGCGCTAAAACATTTATTTTACGCACATGATGGATGTTTATGTGCTCATTGTGTTTGAGTGTGTGGCTTGGCTCGGTTAGATATATTTTCCTATCAAAACGTTGCTGGAACTGTGGCAGAAGTAAACACTTGTGGAATGCTTTATAACCCAGCATCCAGGCCTTGTACTGAAAATACAATAAATTACAAAACCTTCTCCAGGCTTGTACTGTATGAGTAATTTTGTTTTAACTTTATACTATTTTATACTTTGAGCATCCATTGTGGTTGAGCCGAATGACACATTTTGCACAAATCCTAAACAAGCAGCACCTTTCCCATGAAGCTGCAGACAAGAAATCCGTGGATCCGAGGCAAACACACCAATGATATTATTTGACTTGAGGCAGCAACGGACACATTTTCTCAGCTGGAAACTCCCGGTATGCTGTTGCAGTCCCTATCTACATGTGTTACATGGATGTATAAAGTAGATCCTAGCTGTTTGTGCCTTATGAGAATAATTCTAGGAAAAGCAGAAAATTGTCACTCTGCAAGTAGCTGGGTGCAGGAATTTTTTTCTTTTAACTCTCCATGAAAACCCAGCTGGTGTGACCTATTTTGCCGTCATGACTACAACATTGGTGACCCTTCCATTATAGCTACCATTACACACCAGCAAACATGCTTTGACAGGCCTCAATAAAGGTGTAAATCACTGGGTGGAAGTCTCAACATGAAGGTACAACAAACTCGAGTGCAAGCCAGTGTAATAACAATGACATTTTACTCTAACTTCCATTGATATTCTGTCAATTGGGGATAAGCTTGGAACTCTTTTCACATTACACCACATTTAAATCCTCTGAAGGTTTTTCGTGTGTGTGAAACCACAGAAAGTGGCAGCACAATTTCAGCTGTGGCTTTTGAAAATCCCTAGAAATCTCTGGAAGTGTGTCAAAAACAGAACTAGAAAGTTTAATGTGAACTTCATGGTTTCCTTGAAAAATCAGTGAGCAGTATGAGCACCTCCTAACAGACAACGTTATCATGTCACTGAATGTTCAAATAAATTAGCGAATGTTTTATTTCATTTGGAAATTTGATTTTGTTTCATTTACTTGAGCTCCACTGAGCTATTTACTCAAACCGTTTTTCCACCCAAATCAACGACCTTTTAAAGATGACTTTTCTCTTTTTCTCTTCCTGGTTCAGAGGCAGTGAGAGGCATCCCGGTAACTGGTGGCATGAATGGGAGTGGTATCGGTGGGACAGTTCCAACCAGCCTCAGTGGGCAGCAGCTGGCCTCTGCCATCCCATCACCCACTGCCGGCAAGACTTGGCGCAGCAAGTCCATGAACCTCAAACACAGCGCCACCTCGTCCATGCTGGCAAGTCCCACGCATTCACCCTCCCCTACCTCTTCACCTCAGGGCCCGGATGGCCTCCACTTACACGGGAGCGACGGGTCAAAGTTAGGATCAGCTGGTGGTGTTGGAGCACCTCCTCAGCGGTCCATGCTGGAGAAGTTCCGCTTGATCAACCCTAGATCAGCCTCAAGAGCATCGCCGTCTGTGGCAGAGATGGCTCTACAGGAGGAGGATGACCTGTCTGAGTATGGGGACGATGGACTGACGCCAATGGGATCCATGTGCAGCAGTAGCAGCGCTACAGCCAAGCAAATGCCTACAAAGACACAGACTTCCTCCATCACATCATCGAGCAAAACCTCCTCTTCTTCATCCTCAACTTCATTTTCAAAGGCTTCTTCCAATGGCAGCAGGTCCATGGCCTCGTCAAAAGACAAGGAGGACAAAACCAAGAGTGGGAAATCCTCTAAGGACAATTCTCCACCCAAAGAGGAGCGTGAATCATTTTCAGAGTCCACCAAGAAGAGTTCCAAAATTGCCAGCCTCATTCCAAAAGGTGGAAAGCCCTCATCAGGAAAGAAAGATGGTGCCACCTCCTCTGCTTCCAGTGGCATCCCAAAACCGGGACTCAAGGCTCCCTCAACATCAACAGCCAAGGCTCAGAGTCAAAGCCAGTCCCAAAGCCAGGCCTTAAACAGCAGCGGTAACCTACGGGGAGGAGATGGAGAGAGAGCCAAGATGACAAAAGGAGGACAGAGTGGGAGTTTCTACATGCAGCGCTCCACTGGGGGCCCAGAGGGGAAGCGGACCAGCATGACCTCTTCCACCAGCACCTCAGCCCTGTCTGGGACCAGTGGGATCCTCGGAGGTGGAGGGGGAGCAGCACTCGGCGGGAATGGAGTAGTTCAACTTCCTCAGCAACAGCAGCACAACCACCCTAATACTGCCACTGTGGCCCCCTTCATGTACAGGTGAGTACGAGTGTATGCACCATCAGAGACACTTGTTTAGATTACAGCCCTCTATCATTATTTATTTGGAGCACATTGTGTTTGATTACTGAAGTACACTGAACTCAAGAATCACTCTATATTAGACTAATAATATATTATATTAGTTTTGATAGAGATGCTACTACACAAAAACACAAAAGGAGTGTTCTTTTGTCTAGCAAAAAGGTTGAGGACCTCATTTTTCTTTTGCCTTTTGTTTTCAACAAGTTAGAATTAGAACTAGTAAACAAAGATGAAAAAAGCTATTCAGTTCCTTAATAGAACTTTTTTTTCCACTTAATTTTTGATGTGCATTTTGTTGCCTTGCAGCTAATCCTTTTAAAGTAAAAATGAAACAGGAAAGGCTGTTTTCTCACAGCATGAAATGGGTGAAAAAGACATAGTTATATAAATAACACTGAACATGAATAAGAACATAGTTTTCACTCGATTGCTCATTTGAACTCTATCCTCCAAGGTCTGTAGAAACACTCATTTTTTCCCCATAAATCAGGGACTTGGTTAAAATAACACTAACTATATTCTATTTAAATGGAAACTAAATGCAGTTTGTCCACCTTTTAAAATTCTGTTATGTAATCATCCTCTGTCACTCCCCATCATGGTGTACTGTACCTGCGCATTGTCACACACAGACACAAATATTCACTCCCACACCCCCTGGAATCTTGGAGCACTCCCAGTGATCAGCTGGTGTAACCCACTGTGCATCTTCTATTGCCTCCACATCTTTTCACAGTCATTACAGAATAAATTAACATCCGCTGAATGCTGCTTGCCAAAGCCTATTATTTAACTGTCTGGGTTTCATCTTTGATGTGAGAATCCAGATATTGGTTGCGCTCAGGAAGCTACTCCACTTCTCTCAGGTTTTGATTTATGTAGCTGGCACATGGTTCCCTGACATTACAGACACATTACAGACAGCAGAGGTGCAGGAAGTGGGTAAATCTGCCCAGCAGGGCCGATTTTCTCCTATGACAGCAGAGGTAATCCAAGAGTAAAAAAATGTTGGAGCTGCCAAAGTCTCTGGGATGCCTTTGTGTTCAGAGAGAAAGAGAGTTAGGAATCCCATTAAACAAGGTTTAATCCTTCACCCCTTCTCTCCTTCTCTCGTCAACCTCCTCCGTTGTGCACAGTCAGCTCTGCAACATTCAGTGCCGACTCGTTCAAGCATTAGCATTACTTTAATCCCACACATTCAGTGAGTTAAAACTGCTGCAGCTATCATTCTTAGGCAGATAGTGACTGATAGTCACTTATGAGGGAGGATTTCAAAAGTGACACTGTTAAAGGACAGACATCCCACTCAAGTAAGGGAAGAAAAAAGTGAGCCAACCATCTGTATTGTTATTCATGGATGTCTGAGTTTTCAGCTAGCGGCATTTTTATCAACTTTGGAACTAAAAATTCCAAATTTGGCCAGAGTGAGTTATAACTGTGTGCCAAGTCACCCTCTGTAGTTTTGAAGATTTGTCTTTAGCTGAGAGGATTCACTTTCTGTTGCTCCTGTTAAACACACATTATTTTTTACACATATTAAATAGAAATGCATTTACCTGATTCATTATCAGTTAATCCTCGTTTTATAGTGTAGTCTCTGGTCTGATATTTAACTTGAGTGCAGATTCACACTTTATTGCTCCAGCTTATTCTTCTGTTCTACGTGAAGTAGTACGCAGTGGACATGTTAAAGTAGCATCCACCCTCCCTTGCTATAAATGTTTCTCTCCACCAGCAGGCCTTCCCTGTAGCTGTCAGCAGGAAGCGTTAAAGCCTCCTGCAGTGCTGCAATTTACCATCATTTTCAGCCCAATTAGGCATCTTTGTCTTGTTTGCTTTCTCTTTCTCCGCACACTATAAGTTAAGTGTAAGAGACTATTTGAGTTGCAGGACTTTGCTGCAGTCGGTGTGGAAGATTGATTTGTGGTTCGACACAGAGGTGATATGGCTGCATTGTAGCTCATTCCACAAAGAAAAACCCAAAACGCTGTTTCATGTGCTTTTGTGAACTTTTTTGTTTTTTTAATAAGCTGTACGATTTGTGTTATGGTTTCCTTTTTGTTGAAGTTTTCCTTTAACCCACTCCTAAATTAAATTTTGTTCAAGGATATATAAGAAATAGTACACACATGATTTCAGTGACATTATTAATCATCCTTCAGACAATAATCCAGACACTCGAGCTCCTTGTTTCGCCAGTCTTCACATTTTATAAGCTAAAGGTTTGAGTCATTATGAATACTACAGGTAGCAGCATCATATAGAGTAAATAATAACAGTCTTTCTTTGAATATCCAGTCATATATTTTGGGTGTAAATAGTTCCACACAGCAGTGGGAGTGTATAGCTCTGTGAATCCACTACAGTGAGTGAAGCTTGCAGGAAGAAAGCAGCTTTTTCACCTGAGCTGATGCTGCTGTCGCAAATGGAAGCCAATTTTTATCTGCAGCTCTGCAGGTGGTGGTCCCTGGTGTGTGTTTGTGTGTATGGGAGGGGATGAATGCTGTACAGTTGGTTGTGTTTAGATTGGCCTCTGCTGCTGTGCTGCATGTGTGCAGGATTAGCACTGTTGACTTCAAGATAGTTATGTGTATTTGCATGTGTATATTGTTGTATGTTAAATGCTTTTCATTATGCTTTTGTACATTTGTGTTGGGATGTGATTATCTGTCACAGTGTTAAGTCTTCTGCTGATGATTTTGTTTTGTTGATATGGGTGTGAGGATGTATGTGTGGCAGCCATTATCTCATCAAGTAGATTTTTGTTCTTGATTCTTCAGATGAGTAGTCACATAGTGGAGAGGAAGAGACGTGGATAAAATACACATACAATAATCCATCACTGGTTTTATTCTTTTATAGATATGTGTTTGAACAAACTGAACATTTTGCCTAACTACTGACAACATCTCTCCCTAGCTACACATGGAATAATGAAATTTAAAGCATGTATTTGCTGAAATTGGCAATTGGTCAAAATAACAAAAAGGGCCGTTATCACAAGATGGATAATGCAGTCATTTCAGTCTTAAGAACAAAAGTCTAATGTTTTTCTTAGACAGAATTCAAAAACCTGTCTTTGTTTTAATAGTTATTATTTCTGTTTCACATTCCATGTGTCGTGGCATTCTCCTCACCAGTATTTCACTTTGCTGTTGGGTACTTTATGCTACTTCTTTGGCAAAAGTGAAGGCAGTTCAGTTTTGTTTAATGGTTTGTAACAATTTCTCTCAATCAAATCCCCAAGGTTTTTAATAGGGTTCAGGACTTTGAAATTTGGAGTAGCTAGAGCTGTACATACTGAGACTGTCACAAAAAAGGTTTCATCCTTCAACCCCTCCCTTTTGACGTGTCCATCTGTTGCATGTCTGACAGACACGAAATGAGAATCTCCGTAATTCAACCTGTCGTCACAGCAAAAACAGACAAAAACTGTATGCAAAACAGGGTGATAGTACTTGACAAACCTTTTGAAATAACCTTGTCATGGTGACTGCCCGCCTAACACAGAATGGGATGCCTGTATTAAAAAAAACTGCATTTGACAACAGAGCAGATTTCACCAGTTTCAATCGGAAGTCTCTTGTGGCAGATATGACATGTTTATTGTTGGATTTTACGTGTACTAAAAATTCCAGCTTGTGCATACAGTATAACTGTCATGCATTATTTATTCGTATCATTTGTTCATTTTTCCTCTAGGACATTCTCAGAAAATGACTGCACCATGGTGGCCCCGGCCGACCCCTGCCTCAGCCCCACCAAAGGAGAACTGGTCTACAGCAAGACAGCCAAACAGTGCCTGGAGGAGATTTCAGGTACAAAAGGTCAACACATGCTGTAGCTCTGCATATATGTGTTTTGTTTGTAAATGTAGAAGTAATTGTGGAAGGTGGACATCAGATTGTGCTTTGTATCATTGGTCTTGTTATTTTTAATTTACTGTTCATCATCTGTTAAAAAGGACACTTGTTACTTGATTCCTGTTGCTTAGCTTCTCTAGCTTAGAGTACATTTTTAGGAGGAACACATTTCCAGCTCACAAAATGAAAACATGGCTATAAATTAACTCAAAGACCCAAAAACCCACCACAACCCAAAAGCATCTGTTGATATAAATTGTTTAAAACCTGTTGATCCACTAATCCTATCAAAACATGTAAATAATTGGTGTAAAATACATTTTGTTGTCTTTTCATGGTCATCAGATATAACCCATTTGGACGTTCAGAGGCTCTGTTGTTACCTTGGAAACACCATCATCTTCTACAACATTGATTCACCAATATAACTTGAGTTTGATGAATGACAGTGGGTGGAGACATTTGGATATGTTCAGTTAACGTTATATTTTACAGAAAAAGTCACTTTTACTTCAGTTTTCTCTGTTTTTTAATATAATAATCCTAAACTTTAATCTGAGCTTTTATGAACATCTACATAATCAGTCCATTTAACATTGAAAAGTACCTGATTTTCACTGGAAAAATGCCAAATTCAGAGGATTATTTTACAATAAATGGTGATAAATCACTTAGGGAATGTTAAGTATAGAGAAAAACTCATTTGGGAACTGCTATAAAAGTAGCACTGGGTCTTTATGGGTTAACTCGCATTTAATTTCATTACAAGTTAATTTCTGATCATTTGTAAAAGAGCATTCCGCAGGGTCTGCTGGTCTGTGTTCCTGGAGGATTGTGAGAGGGGTTAGTGTAGTGTAGAAGATTTTTTTAGAAGTCGAGTGCTATGGCTCGCACAATGTGCCAGTGTTGTGTGGTTTTGGTTTCTGCAGTGTGGGAATGTGTACGTGCACATATGTGTGTGTCTGTGTTTACTGGGGGTTCCCTGTTCCATGCTGGCATCATGTAGACAAAGGGAAAGGTCACAACTGACAATCACACACAGGGAGCATCTGCAGCTCTGTGTTCACATCCCTGCAGGCTGCCATCATCTGTTACAGTCCCAGCACTGCATCATGACTGGTCATGTGATACATCACATCCAGTACATACACATTATTTTTAGCTTCAGCAAAACAGTGACTTGACACACTTCAAGATTAAAAGCTAGTATTGGTTGGGCTCAAGGATGTCAGTAAAGAGTGCAGTGGAGCTTCTACAACTAAGAGTTCAAGATGGAGGGACATTTGACCAGTTGAAACAATTTTCTAACCACAAACTCAAATTCCTGCTGAAAGAGCTCATGCAGTAACAATAAAACACAATCTACTGGCTCAGAGAAATGCTATTGTTCAAGACGCATCTTCCACTTTAAAAAAAATGACTTCAGTTTCACAACTCCTTGCATCATCTATACAGAACGTATTTGTGCTGAGCGACTTTTATTGATTATAAATAGGATATCAATAGTCTGATTTGTTCAAGGTTTATATACTTTTATCAGTAACTCACCTGTGGAGTCTTCTACAAATGTCTGTAAATTATCTTATATATCTAAGTACTCTGTTATTTCAACATTTATGGTCTTTAATTCAGCATGAAATCCTATTTTTATAATGACAGAAGTGACCGAGGTCAGCGCGGATGATAAATTAGACAAACAACAAACTTGGTGAAAAATAAGATGTCAAGTTCAAAGTGAGCCCAGAAATGTTGAAAGTGTCTATGCACTGTGCACAAATAACAGCATGTCGCAGATTACAGGTTCAGGGATGTTCGGTGAGCAGTGACATTCCAGACATTTTGCTGTGGTTGTGGCTTTTCTGAAGGCCATCATTTAAAGGATAAAATTAGACTGCAGCACTGACCATTCCCTTTGTTTGGGGTCCATTTCAAATGCTTGCTTTGTGTTGTCACACGCTTCATGGTTCCTTTGCATTCCCTATTTCTCTGACTCTCTCTCTATAGTGGGGCAGAAATGGCTTTGAAAGAGGGAAGTTTAAGTGTATGCTCACCGCAAATACCACATGACAAGCCTACTCATTTTACTCGCAGCATATTGGCTGAACAACAGTCAACAAATGACATTATCCCAACATCAAAGATTTTTGCCTTAATACACACATTTGTAGATATAAAATATAAGAAAAGCTGCATAAATTGTTGTTGACTGACAGTAGGTAGCTGCAGATGTGCACTGCATAAAACCAGTGAGTCACTCAGAAATCAGCAGGTCATTTTTAATAAGTTTCGAGAGGGAACACAACATTATATCTGTTTAATTGTGATTCTGAGGCAACTGCTACTAGTGTCTATTAGATGTTAGTAACTAAGGTTAGAAAATGTGTGGAAGACAGCTGTGAGTACTGGTGACAGGGCTAATAAAGCTTGCACTGATTGATGGGAATACGCTGGTTCTGTGGTCTCATTGTTGATCCATGATAAGCCACAAGCTCACTGTTTAGCTCCTCCAGACAGCATTTAATTAACTCAGACGGCCAGCATGGTGCAGCAGAAACATGTAAGCTTACAGGTGCACTGTCCAAACAACTCACTGTCACACCGAGACAGAGTGAGAAGAAATACTGAAGGATAGCATTGATGAGAAAAGACAAGATGTGGAAACTGGAAAGAAAGTAAGAAAATGCAAGGGATTAAGAGAAAGAGAGGAAGATAAACACAGAGAAGGAGGGTTCAGACAGAGAGAGAGAGAGAGAGAGAGCGAGAGAGGGAGAAAGAGAGAGAGCACTGCAGGCTGCATGCTGGAACGAACAGGCAGACCGACAGCTATTTGAGCCTGTTTGCCGGCTTCACCAGCCGTTCTTTCTCCGCTGTGAAGAGAGGGGGACCATCCGAGTCAGAGGGGACGCAGAAGAAGTGTGCTGCTGAGGTGGTAATTAAAGGAGTGACAGAGGGTGGAGGGAGGGAGATAAGCGTGAATGAAAGGAGGCTGTCATTTAATAGGGTAAAAGATAACGAGAGTGTGAGCACAGGAAGGGAGGAAGCAAGGAAGAGAGAACGTGTCAGTGAGGAAGGGGAAGGGGAGATGTAGCGGCTCATTCATCCACGCCCCTGACTGTGGAGAAGCACAAGAAAGGAGCCAAGAAGACAGAGAGGCAGCATGAAGACAGGAGAAGGAGTGGAAGAAATAAACGTTTATGTTTGCCTCAACGTTTCAGCATGAGTATGGGCTTGCTCAAGGATGGATTTGGATTTGGATTCTACCTATATGTCTGACAGGGAGTTTTTCTCTCCGCTCTTTACCCGGTGCTTCCTTTCCCTCCTTCCCTCTGAAGACTGGACCTCAGTCAAGAGGCGTGGGACGTGGGGACACATCTCTGTGCCTTCTCCATCCTCCAGTTCCTCCTCTTTTCTATCTGCTCGCTCAGTGACAGCGCTGCCAAGATGTAAAACAGGGGATGATGCACAGGTAGATCCACTTTTCTGGTTAGTTTCACTCACTGAGCCAAAGAGGTAAGCCGTCAAAAGCAGGGGAGCAGCGAGAAGCGATGAAGAGGGGAGCGGAGTTCTCGGTGTATCAGGGAGGCAGCCCAGCTCGGCGGCCTCCCCAGCCCCTTCCTGACAACCTCAACCTGCGCGTCAAGCAACGCTCACTCACAAACCTGACCCTGCTCAGTGACGGCGAACAGCGAGTTTACTCCTTTGAGCTTGATGAGCCATTGCCTCGTCTCTCCCAGCCCCAGAACTCCTCATTGCATCCATCTTCCACCCAACGGGCAGGAGGCAGCCTGCAGAGCAGCCCCAGGAAAGAACCTGTCACAAGGGGCGGAGGGGTTCGGGGCACCAGAGCTCGATCCCTGTCGCTCTCACTCACGAAGGTGCTTTCTCAGTCAGAGCACTCCCTCATCCCTGTCCCATGGCGGTGCACGGCTGCAGGTGGGCGTCCGCAGCGGGCATCCTACAGCGGCCACCTACGGACTGAGGCACCACAAACATCCAAGGAGGAGGTGGGAACAGATGAAGATGGCAGCAGCGGCCGTTCAGATGAGGAGTCAGCAGCAGGCTCAGCTCAAAGAAAACGGGCCGGCAAGGAGAAGGACGGCGGGTATTGGGCAGAGGAAGAGGTTTCAGGTGGAGGTCCCCGTGAGGGTACAGCTCAGCTGGATAAGGAGGTTATCCTCACCATGCTGGGTGACCTGGAGCAGGTGCTGCACAAACAACCTCGCCCACGTAAGTCAGTAGAGCCTGAGCAGACTGTGAACATGACCACAGCTTGTATTACATACTGAACACACATAATTTGAGAATTACATTCCTCTGGCATGACAGGATTAGTATGACACAGACACCGATGGGACACTCTCTACAGGACATTAAAAATGTTATGTTAATACCAGGTGATGATGGGTTTGGATAGGTTTTAAATAGACAACTTGCATAGAAAATGAAGATGCAATGGCAAAATGGTTTTCAGTAAGCTGGTTATTTTCTTAATCCTGCTGACAGAATACTACTAGGCAACTGCACTCACTTTAGTCTCACACATACTCACCCACAGATCTTCTATGTAGTTTGAACACACGAGCACATACTGATAAAAAGGTATCTCTTACACATACAGATCATTTTTGTCACATGCACCCGCTCACTGTCACAGTCAGTAAATGTTTCTGGTGTGTGTGCAGCATCATTAAGTGTTCTACTGTGAATTTGACTCCTAGAGCCTGCCATTATGCAGCCATGGATTCTACCCACAGGTACCATACTATACTCCACCTGCAGCTGTGTGTGATATGGAATTTCTACTCTATAATTTGCTTTCTGTTTTTGGATTGAGTATTGAAACATATACCTGAGTTTGAAACCAGAGGGAAGAGCTGTGGGAGGGGTAGGTTTAGCTGATGAGACAGACCATTTCTGACATAGCTGAGATGATTATGGTGACTCTAGAAAATAAAATGATAAATAAAATGCATAGCCTAGCGGTGTGAGCTTTTGCACTGATCAGATTATTGCTGATTTTCACTGCATGGCTTTAAGCAGGTAGAAGCATGATGCAGCATAAAGCAGAAATGCCTAGAGACACGGAGGCTGGAAAAGCAACACCTCCTTTTGGTACCTGCACCCCCTTCACAGGCTTGAATCACACAACTGATGTGATAAATATCTTTTGATTATATGTTTTCTTTTTTGTATTTCTTTTGTTCTGGAGCCATGCATGTATACAGAGTGTGTGCATTTAAGAGATAGTTAAGGAGGCATTTGCATGTCTTCAAAACTCTTTCACTCTATTGCACTTGGTTTTCGGAGTATCCAGCTGCTGTCGTGGCAGTTTGTGCTTTTAGCCTCAGGGAGCGGTTGTCGTTTATATGTATTAACAAGCTTTCAATGTGCTGCAACAGGGCCATAAGATTACATCTATGTGTCTGTGTGAGACTTGCCACAGTAACTTCCAAATGACTGACAGCCAAAGCTTCATTAAGGCTGATTTTGTGACAATGCATTGAAACAAGAATATGACTGGCATAGAAACATGTGAAGTTGTGTGTTTCTCTTTAGCGTGTGCCTTTGTTAGTATGATAATTAGGCTGGGGTGGTTCCTGAATAGTATTCAGCTGGAGTGAGGGACATCAGAACTAGCAAACATGCATTATTGAAAGACACAGGGGAAGAAGAGTGAGTTGGTGCCGCTGGTACAGTATGTGTGTGGGGGTGTGTGTGAGTCTGCACTAAAGTGTGTGTAAAAATGTGTCAGTCCCAAACGGCACTCATTTGCATTATGTTGTGTCAACTCTATCTGCTGCAGTGTTTGTTCTGCACTGCTTATGTGTATGGTTTGTGTATGTGTACCTTTTACTCTTTCTGTGGCCTTTCCACTCCCTCGCCGCACTGGCCTCATCACACCTTGGCTCGTCCACACTCCTTCCGAGCCAAGAGCTGGACAGCAGCTTGAATCCCAGTGAGCGTTTTGTGGGTTTTACCTTCTGGCCTCTTACCTTACTGAAGTGCTGGATACTGAAATGGAAACAGTAGTTTTACCTGTGTATAAGCAGGTACTATTTTGATCCAGATGTAGAACCATGCTGGGACATTGCTTATATGGAATAAAAATACATTTTGTACATCAGAGGCTCCACTGCAGTGGTTCCCAACCTTTTTGGGTTTGTGACCCCAACACAAATTTCTGGCGACCCCAGACATTCAAAATGAAGACTTTTTTTTTTTCTAAAATGAATTTGTCGTGTTACGATCAAGTAATAGTTTGCTCTACTCTATTGCAAATAAACCTTAATTTTAGACGGCATTTAGTCTATATAATGTATATTGTTATGGACGGAGGGAGAAAAGCCAGGTTGATTTTCCTTGGTCAGGATATGTGCAGTCAGTCCAGCTTGTATTTACAAGGCTGACAATTAATACTGAACAAACAATCACTCAGACTATGAACTATGAAAGAGCTGCAGCATCTTAACCCCTCCGCTGCCAGCCACATCCCATAGACAAAGGCAGCGGAATGGGGTCTAATTGACCCCAAGGAATACACAAGGGTTAAACTGGCCATAATGAACATTTGACAGATAAACAGTACCACAGTGCTTCAGTTTCAGCTTCAGAGTTTGTCTTGTCTTTTCTGTTTTGGGATTATCTCTCTCAATTCACCATATATTTTTTATTAGTGCATTTTTTTATTTTTTTTTTAATCATTCATCTTCTATACCCGCTTTATCCTCACTAGGGTCACAGGGGTCGCGTGGAGCCTATCCCAGCTACCTGGACAAGTCCCCAGTTCCATCACAGGGCTGACATATAGAGACAAACAATCACTCTCACATTCACACCTATGGGCAATTTAGATTTAGATTAACCTATCAGTGCATGTCTTTGGATTGTGGGAGGAAACCGGAGTACCCGGAGAAAACCCACGCAGACA
>JAQQZY010000005.1:43428887-43462815 GCA_030068375.1 Ostorhinchus rueppellii
ACACGGGGAGAACATGCAAACTCCACACAGAAAGGTCCCAAGGTCCCGTCCGGGAATCGAACCCGGGTCCTTCTTGTAATTAAGTGTATAATTTTTTTTCCTTTTCTCATCTAATGAGTCCCATCACCAGTGTAGTCGGCATGTGTATAGCATTGTCATTACACTGTAGGTATTTTTGTCCCTTCTTTGATGAAATAATAAACGTGCAAATATCTTGATACAAACACTAACTGTATGAACAATTAATTGGGCATACCTATATTTTGTTACTTTTGGGAAATACACACTTGATTTTTGACATTTCAAATAACTGGCTTTATCCAGATTTGTTTTCACATGTCTGTTAGGGTTAGATACACATGTGTTCCAAAAAAAAAAAAAAATCTGGTTTCTAGCCTAACTAGTCTGTGTCAATTTGTTTGTTTTAATGGTGTCTGTGTCATTATTTTTTACATTTATTTATAGTGAATCAATCAACGTTGGCTGTTTTATGTCTTGTTCTGTAACCTACCTAGGGACTGCAGATGAAAAGTAGTTATTTTTACTAATTCCAGCATATTTACGTTTATGTTTTATACAACAATGTTCATAAAAATGCATAGTCCCTGTTAAATAAACCAACACAATAAATAAAATAACAACTTTTCCCATTTTGCTTCCTTTCTCTGCCCTCAAATGTTTCTCATCTACCATGAAAAGCATGAAAATGTGAGCTGTCCCAAGGCACTAAGGTGCAGTCTGTCTGGGGACTCGTGACAGATAATGTTTCCTAAATTCTCTGAACGTGTTTGAGAAGCCCAGACAGTGTGTCTCATTTTCTTTGAACTGACCCTGTTACTTTGATGCAGCATCAATTCACATCCAGAGAATTCATAAAGAAGTCCGAGCATGTCGGGGCCCCCACAGACAATATGTATTGATCAAGAAAACACATTTAATTTCCCTCTGGTGTTTTCTTTTTGTTCCAGACAATGACAAATGGTATTGATTGACATTTGAATGGAAAAGAAACAGCTTCAGCGGTGTGAAGAAATGTTCAAGGGTAAACCTGGTTCTGCGAACAGGAAATCTGCCCAGATTTCTTTTGTCATCTGCTGGAGCTGAAGGGATCTCTGTGTGGTCCCATTGGGAATTCAGCAGCTGCCAGATGATATTTTGAACCTGTTCAGATTTGCTTATATTTACACTTGAGGAACAGAAACAATGAGTCTTGTTAAGTTATTTATTGCTTTGGAACTAAAGGGTGGATTTGTCAGTAAGTGTGGTTTCCTTTTCACATGTGTATTTTTTTTACGCACTGTCTCTTCACAGCTGAGCAATTTGAAGTTCTCAACAAGTACGATTACAGATTCTTAACAGTAATGATGGGGCCCGGTCAGACACAATTTTCAGTCACTGACGATGTTCTTGTGAAAGTAGTCTGCCTGTAGAGAAGTGACATTATTCAGCTTGAGGAAGGTTATACTGGAGACTTGTTGACAGGATGAGTTTTCAGTCTACGATCGAAAATGTAAAGTGGCTTATCAGTTCTTGCAGTAGTGACAGCATATGAATGTGTGTGAGAGTTGGATGTATTGATGAAATGTTGGTGATATTTCATGAAAAAGTCACTGAAATTAACCCCCAAAAAAATCATAAGTTTCAACTTCTTCCAAACAGCAAAGAACCAAACTCTGAGATGCTGGTACTATGTATATGTGAATGAGGAACAAGTAACAAAACTGTATGTTTCCAAAAACAATGTTAACCCATAAAGACCCAAACACTCACCATCAACCAAAACCATCTACTGATCTAAAACATTTAACACCTGTTGATCCACTAATCCTATCAATACATGCAAATAATTGGTGTATAATGCTGTTTGTCATCTTTTCCGGGTCATCGGATATGACCCATCTTGACATTCAGAGGTTCCGTAGTTACCGTGGAAACACTGTCATCAACAACTTTGATTCCCCAGTAAAACCCGTGGAGTTGGATCAATGACAGTGGATGGACACACTGGGTTTATCTTCAGTGAATGATAGATTGGACTGAAAAACTCTATTTTTCTTCAGTTTTCTCTGTTTTTGATTTAACAACCCTCAACTTAGATGAGCTTTTATGGACATCTACATGATCAGTAAATTAAATACAAGAAAATACCTGTTTCTCACAAAAAAAAAACAAAAACAAAAAAAACACAGAATACATAAGATAATATTACAATAAATGGGGAGAAATCACTTAAAGGAAGATTAAATATAGAGGAAAACGTAATTTGGGAACTGCCACTAAGGTAAAACTGGGTCTTTATGGGTTAAATGCAGAAACTGGAACTGATAGTTCAATTTAAGTTTAATTCTCGAATTTCCCCATTGTGACATCAATAAAGTATCTATCTATCTAATTGAAGTTTATTTGTAGAGTGCCTCACAGGGCTTTACAGAATTATTAGGATAGCATGTGTAACATGTGATAGTAGTTTTCCACAGTCATAGCCAGAGACTAGACAGGTATGTATATACAGTGGCATTTTTCATCTTATACAGAGAAAGTCAACATGACTGTCTCACCCTGTGAAAACTATATTACATTTAATGTTTGAGGTAAACGCTTTTGCATTCCTACTTGATTTACATTCAGTTAATGATAAGTTTGCTGAAAAAGTCACTTTTTTCTTCAGTTTTCTCTGTTTTGGATATAGTAACGCTTAATTTTATTCAGCGCTTTATGAACATCTACATGATTAGTCCATTAAATGTTGGAAAGTACCTGATTTTCACTGGAAAAATGCAGAAGTCCGGGGATTATTTTATAATAAATGGTGATAAGTCACTTAGAAAATGTTAGATGTAGAGGAAAAAATCATTTGGGAGCTACCACAAAAGTAGCACTGGGTCTTTATGGGTTAACTTGCAATTAAATAGATGAAAATAACTGATTTTTATATAATAAGGGAAGGGTTAAAAAGAAAAACAAATCATTTGGGAGCTGCCACAGAAGGACCAGTGAGTCTAACCACTTTGCTATGCATTCATAGAAATCCTCTGAATTGGTGTTGCAGGAGTTCATTTTACTGCAACCAATGAATTAACCTCCACAAAAACAATGCATTTACCTGTTTAACTCTCATCATCCTTAGAGAGAAAAGCGTCAGTTTATTTTTATCTACCTGTACTCAGCAAATAAACAGTTCCCTGCTGTCACCATTGATTCCTCACCTGCTGAGCTCTTGGCTGAACACAATGGAATCTCTTTGTGTCGGAATTTATTTTAGTTGTAGTTCCGCTTTATACCAGACAGTGTATAGCAAAGAGAAGGAAGTGAATATTGTGTTAGTAAAAGATAAAAGATTTGGAAAGATGTCACAGTGTTGGCAATGTAGGGCCTCTGAGTTTACTAACTTTCAGAGCAAAAAGTAGCCTTGTTAATAGGGGTGTTAAAAAATATTGGTTCTGTAAATATATCCTGATATTTCATTTCACAATACTGTATTGATATTAAAAAGTATTGTATCAACATTTTTACGTATTTATTAAAATGCAGATATAGCAGAAGTTCATTTTTGTTTGTTGTTTTTCTTTGTTTCTTATATTTTATTTTTTATTTTAATCACTGTTTAACACTGTTTTATTAAATAATGATTATTTGAAGTATCCTAAAAGCACGTTTTACTGTTCCTCTGTTGGGAACACAAAAAAATAATGTTATGAACTAAGGGTATGAACATTTGAGCAGGATATTAAACAGGAACGTATAGCATTAGATCCTGTTGTGATCAAATAAAAATGCATTTAGTATTTGTCCATATTTCTGGTCTAATTCAATTCTTCAAGGAAATAACCATTTTTAAAACAGACACAAACAAAAAATTGCCTTTTTAACAGTATTGTGATATGTCGTATCATGAGCCTCGTATTGTGAATTGTATCGTCGCGCCAGATTCTTGCCAGTACACACCCATACTCATAAAGCAGTGATGTATCCCCAATGGATCATGGTGCTGTTCCAGGTACTTTTGGAATCATCATAAGTTGGTTTGCCACGTTAACTGCAGCCAACATGCAACAGATAAAGGTAAAGGGATTCTTTTCAATCAAGAAACAAAGCTCCTCCTTCTAACATAAACAGGGATTTATAGCATCTCTGTAGAAATACCAGCCCACAGATGTAATTATACACAATCTGGCATCACAATGAATGAACTGTTGATGATACAGTTCCTATGTGTGGCATATCCTACAGGTTAATATAGAGCGCATCAATAAACAGTACGTGTTTGTAAATGCTGGTTTGGATGGGTGGTATATTTCCTTTCTTGCTCTTGCTGCTCAGGCATATCCTTCGATTCCACGCTCATTTATCTCAACACCTACACACATGCCGTCTCCCACAGTTTATCTGTCTTTCTCCATTTTTTCCCTCTGCAGCCTGAAGATAAAGATAAGCTGATTTAGCAAACCACATTGTGTACGAACAGTTAAATGATTTTGATTTCTATAGCCTAGCAAATTGATTTCTGTATTTCCATATTCAGCTGTGATCTGTTCTCAGATAAGCAGTTGTTTTTTGGGTTGTTTTTTTTTTCATTTGGCTTTTTGGCAGTGCATGTATCATTGTATGTGTGTGTGTGTGTGTGTGTGTGTGTGGCTCTCATGAGGTGTTGATAGAAATGTGTTGTGAATATGGCCACTCTCATGTTGGCACCTAGCCTCACAGAGATGCAGTGTTCACCCTTGCTCACCCTTTCTCACCAAACACAGCCAAGCAGGACAACTCTCACACCTCACTGCTTTCAGAATTTATTGCATTTGTCATGCGATAAATTGAGGCACATATCCACGTCCTTTAATTTTAAAACCCAAACCTGAAACAAACATTACAGACCTGTCATACAGTACGATGTGTGATATCAGTATAGACTTTTCCTGCATTCTACATAAAGTGATTATAATTGCTAATGATTAATATCCTAATGATGCCGTTTTAATTTAGGTAGTGTAAACTGCATATACCCTTAAAAATCATGGGATATCTGGTGTAGGATACATTTGTTTACATATCCAATCTAGCAGCTTCAATCATATTTACAGCTGATTTTTTTATTGTTTCTGTTGCTATGGCAATATATGCAATAAAGCACACCATTTTTTTTTTGTTGTTTACACAAGGATGTTTGTGACTAGAATATATATCAGCAGCTTAACTTTAAACGAGCCACAGCATCTGTCTGATTTTATATCTGGAGCTGTGAATGCAGTGCACTCTTTTTCCCAGCAGAGAGAGCTCCAGCTAGATGTCACCGCTCTCTTATCTATGTTCACATTCTGCCAAGTTTCTGGACTTGGAGTGTGATTGTTTTGTTCTCAGGGTGTTTAACCTGAGGGGCATTGTTCATGGTTTGGCCTCAAATACATTCGTTTGGATTTTGCTCCTGTTAAAGTAGACTAGAGTGATGAGGCATTCTCAGAAAGACATGTACAGATCCTTCTAAAGCCTCAGAAAACAGACTGCAGTGTTTGTGTCAAGGCCAGGGCAGTTGAGTCAGTCCTATTTCTCTTGCTTCAGGTTTCGTTTGTGTGTGTGTGTGTGTGTGTGTGTGTGTGTGTGTGTGTGTGTGTGTGTGTGTGTGTGTGTGTGTGTCTGTTTTTTACCTGTGGATATTTCCCTTATTCTTTGCTATGATTTGATGCTAAAATTTTTGCCACCCACATAAAAACATTTTAATTTCACTTTGTATTTGCGTGGCAATATAACAATTCTAAGCTGAAATAACACAAGCCAAAAAAGGTCCCTTTATATCTTTTTATAGCTCCTATTACCTATTAACAAACAATACAATGTTATGAATCATACCACTGTTACAAAAGTTAAAGTAAAGTTTACTTGGAAGTTGGATGGAAATGTAGATGTCCCCTTCTTTTTTGATATTCCATACCATGATTTTATGACGTGTTGTCTTGGGCCTTCACTTTTTTCCCTCCCATTTCAAGTGAACATCCTGGAAGAAACAGACAGGGCACTTTAGAAAGACACTTACACACATTTATACACACACCACTGACAGAACAAGTGGCATGTGGCTTAATGGGAGCGGCCCTGATGAAGACGGCGCTCCACTAAAGAATTGACAGATTCTTTTCAGCTGAATGATTTAATCTTCACACGCGAGTGCACTTGATATGGTGTTTAAATTGTCTTGATGGCCTGTGATTTTGGTGTGTTTCAGGCTATCAAATTGCCTATACTGACCACAAAATCTTTGGCAACTTCTATATATATTAAATAGCTTGCAGTACTAGTAGCTTAATAAGTAGTTATTTCAAGCAGTAAAAATGATATCCTCTGCTATTTTTATGTCTCCACAGTACACTAGAAACAACCTTTGACACCACGGTAACCACTGAGGTCAATGGGCGGACCCTGCCAGCCCTCGCCGTACGCTCCTCCCCCATGGCCTGGCGTTTAGGCCAACCACAAACCCCGCGTCTCCAGGCAGGTGACGCCCCCTCAATGCCCAGCGGCTATGCTGTGCCCAGGTCAAGCACGACGGCTGCTGGCACCACCACAGGGCGCTACAGCGGGCACTCAGACCCCTCCAGGTTTGTGTACAGTGCCCCTCTGAGGCGAGCAGCAGCAGCAGGGGCGAGGGGGGCGGAGCAAGGGGAGAAGGGAGGAGGAGGGCTGGAAGGAGGGAAGCAGATGGAGGTGGCAGGGTACATGAGTGATGGGGACATCCTAGGAAAGAACGGCCGGATGGATGAGATCACAAGCGGGTAGGATGACCAGTGTTTAGCACTGACACACAAATAAAAAGTCCATTTATTGTCAATAACATATTTGACCAACAGGTAGCAGGTAATTATGCTTTTAAGGATCATGCCTACATGTCAAACGCTTTCATTAATGAACAGAAGTTAGACTAGAAAAGCACTGAACCACATGGTTAGCTCTGACTTTATAAAATACCTGAGGCCTTACCTACCTGTCTGTGTTCATTCATACAAATAAGCCGCTTTCATCAGCCAAGGCTATCATAGGTTTGTCATGCTTTGAAAGGGAAGGCTCTAGTAATACATTTACGTGAACCTTGAGGTTTCCAAGTACACTGACAGATTACCTGAATGAGAAAAGATAAGTCACTGTCTTCCACTCAACATCACGACAATGTGTGTGGGCTTCTGACCTTCATTCACTCAATAGAAATAAATGCCTTGAGCCAGTAGGAGGTAGGTTATAAAAGAAATTCACATTTCACACACGCACCCACAAGAACATACACTCCCACATGACATCCTTGCATTCCTTGCAAGATTTGCTTCGAAGACTTTGGGGGCAGGGAAAACTGCTGACAATTTTAGCGAGGAATGATGGAGTAAAACATCGTGAGGATTAAAGACGTGTCAGAACAGAACTGTAACATGTCAGGCGGGAGAAGGTGATTAGCTGAATTATTAGCTTAATTAACTCAACACTAATGATCTTTATGTGCTATCAGCCATGACTGATGACGATCCTGTAATAGCTTTAAATTCCATTCATGTACTCAGTGTCTATGTCCACACATTTACAGTGAACATAGTTAAACATGTACAGCAACACAAGCTCCAAACTCATCCTGTTTGCATTCACAGATTATTGGTAAAATTATAAGCAATAGTTATTAGTCTATCTGATATTTGTTTGTTTATTTTGTTTCGAGCAAAAGGAAAGAACCAAAACATTCTATGAGTACAAAGAGCCAATGGCAGAGCAAATACACTAAATATTTTGTAAATGTAAGGAATGTTTTTTTATCAAGACAAAAATAAACAAATAAACACTTGTCAAGTTCATCAGCAATAACAAAACAAATTCAATAAGTACTGCTTGAAAAGGATGGAAGGATGTTCTGATATTTCTTCAATTAGTTGTTTAAAGTATGGCTAAACTTGGAAATGTGTGCCAAAGCCCAGTCACATCCTCTATTAATGAATGGTCTTGTCACAGATACCTTACAGATGGCGGCCTCCATCTGTATGCACGGAACACAGGCCGATCCTCAGACGTGTCCTCTTCTCGAGAGGTATCCCAGAGAGGAGGCAAAGAGATGCAGGGCGACGTAGACAGGTAAGGATGGACTCTGTCAACAGTATGATGCTCTTTGCATGGCTGATTCCTGTCTGATCAGTTTGTGGAGTGCAGCTAGATTCACTTTAGGTCTTTCAATACTGAGATTCAACTGAGGAAAAACTGCACAAGTGACAGTACACCATTATAAAAGCATTTTGCATTTAGATTTGAGTCGTCTTTTTCCCCATTTTAGCTGATCTGTGGAATGCCGTGGAGAGTGAGAGTTTCACTTTGAGGTGCAGACAGATAAATGTTTGCAATGGCCAGTTCACCAGACTGTGCTTCACAGTCAGTGATGCATGTGCATGAGAAAAGCAGTAATGTGCGCTGAGAGTGGCGGAAAGGTCGAACCTCTATCAACTTTCCCAAGCAGAAACCGTAGGCACATCCTCTCAGTTTGTTGAATGAGTTGGTGTAACTGCCCATTAAAGAGCTGGATACAGATAGACTATGTTTTCATACACCGGTAGGCAAAAGAAATTCCAGCTTTAAAAGGAGACTCCAATGTATGAAAATAAATCAACCAATAAAGAAAACAAACGTCCTGCAAATTTAGAACTATTTTGTTGTGGCTCTAACAATATTTGATGTTGAAGGAGTAGGAAGAAGCTGAGCCCCAAGTCACTATATCTCTGGAAAAGAAGCTTTTTTATACCTTTTTAAAATTATTTTGTGATGTTTTCACACTATTTGATACTTAGATCCAGTCCATTCCACAAAACCGCTCCAAGCAACACAACATGCAAGCAAACAGAAGTAATATCAACAATCAATCTGTAAATTGTAAATTTGTTCATTATTCAGTGAAAAGGAAATGAGTTAATGATGGAAAAGTGGTAAACAATGCATGTACTTTGCTCATCCTTTGCATATTAAAAAGAATAGTGGAATCAGAAAATAAATTCATGTCCTTCAGAGGTTATATCCAGGGCATCCCCCGCCCTACCCCACCCCCACCCGCTGCAGGGACCTCCGCAACTAAATGATGTGAAAAGGAGAAACAATCGATTTGAAGCTGTCAAGCTAAGATTGTGATGACAGGCTTTCAGAGGGGCTGTTGGGAATTGACTGATGTGCAGACATTTCCCAGAGTTACGATTTAAACTTCAGCCAAGTCTTTAATGAGTGTCTGTGTGCAGAGGAGCCATCAGATAGAGCTGTGGAATTGGCTTGAATTTGTTTTGGTATCAAATGGTTTTTAATTGGAATACAGCTTTCAATTAGTGAGGCCACATGACCACACATATGTAAGGGAAAGCAAAGGTTAAATATCTACTATTCCAAAAAAGCAGATTGCAGACGGGTTACTGCTTCATGCTCTGTCTGTGTCTTTTATAATCCAGACAATCCAGTTGTTTTAGAGCCCAGACAGTTCTGCTGTTTCTAAATACTTGTGTCGCATTTCCACTGCATGGAACTAGCTCGGCTCGGCACGACTCTGTATTCCTGAGACTGTTTTCCATTAAAGGATACTACTGACTTTACAATACCTGGACATTATAGTGATGCAGCACGGTATTTCTATGTCATCTGCTCAGAGACTTGCTGAACACTAGCTCGTTGCGTGTTGTCTCATCTGAATTTTTACGTCGGCCACCAAAGACTGAATCTCCTCAACTGACCATGGTGCAGTTTTGGGCTGTTATTATGTGGATTAATGTACCACTATATTTGCTGTCTACTACCGCATCTGTTTTTTTGTAAAACAGCAGGTTACAGAGAAAACTGTCTGACCAATCAGTGGTCTGCAGTGTTTATACATCGCGGTTTAGTAACACGTGGAACCTTTTAACTAAACCTTCAACCTTTTAATATTTTACACTGCCCACTTTTAACAGCTATAGTTAGTCATATCAGTTGTTTTGTACCAGCTACGTCACAAGTGCCTTTACTGTTTATCATTAATTGATGTTTATTGATGTATTGACTGTTTTTACTTAGTCTAAATTGCTTACTGTTGTACTTACTTTATGGTGCTATTTTTTTACAGAACAGTGTTAAATGTACCTACTGTAGCCCTAATTTAGTTTTCTAGTCTGGTCTGGTCTAGTTATTTTAGTTTAGCTTATTGTAGCTCTACTTATTTGTTATTTTTCATTGATAGTAGGGTTTTATTTCCTTTTGTGTCATTACACCGTGGGTCAGAGAGGACTGTAATTTCATGTGTGCTGTATGTCGAGCATGTATGGCATATGTGACAAAGCTAACTTAACTTAACTTAAACCTCAGGGGAGGTGATGCCAAAAAACTAGTACTGGGTACCAGATTCCAGGTCCTTTGTTGTAATGGAAATGCAAAAAGACCAAGCTGAGCCAAGTTGAGTTGGTACCATGTAGTGGAAACATGGCATTAGTCTTACAAGCTGGTTTGTCACAACAGTCAGTCCAGTGCATCAGCTGGAGGCGAATGTGATCATATCTGTGATCAGCCAAGCATCAAAACATGCTTGATCTGGCCTTAGGTTCAGAATAGGCGATTAACCTGCCCCCTGTCAGTCTCAAACCGAGCTGCCTGTCACACTTGACAATTGAAATCAAGTGGATAAGAATAAAATATCAACCCTGTGAACGATCTCATCCACTCAGGCTGAGTTTCACCCTGCACATGTTTTATCTCTGTATTTGAATATTTTGCCTTGGGTCTCTTACCTGGCCTTGACACAAAATCAAAAAATTGAAAGTTTTCTCAAACAAAATCTGTTTTAGTGCTTTGGGCCTCATGGGTGATGAGGGAATATTGATGCATGCTTCCCCCTAAGACGCCTGCAGGCATGAGACTCCCAGTAGAATAACAATTGGAACTCTGAAACTGTTTTCCTTCCTCCCTCCCGTTTCCTTTACAAAACTGTATAACACATGCATTCACACATTCACAAAAGTGCACAGGTCTTTAATGCCTCCCCTGCCTTCCTCTGACATGTGTGATTGTCAGCAGCAGACTTGTCATTTCCCGCTGACATATGACAAAGCTCAGGGGAGAATTTCATTTCCAAGGCAATTGCTCACTAGGCTTCTCACCTTAGTTTGGGTTTAGCTCCCACCGTAGGACAGGATTTGCTTCCCATGATTGGTTCTTTCTATATCCCAAAGCATCAGTCTTCTTTTCCACGTAACCCCCTGGCTCAAAGTGAAATAAGCAGCGGATAAGGCCCAAGTTCTAACAGTGTGCTCTGCTGAGTTAGAAATATTTTCCGCTTCTTCCCAAATACACATGCTTTCAAGGAATAGTAAAACACAAAGCCTTCTTCCTTTTACATGTGTGGAGTTCATCCAGTACTGGTGTTTTAATGATGATCAATAATGCTTTTAATATGATGCAATCTTTGTATCACAGTAAACTAACACAGACTGGCAGGGAACACATTGAACACACTTTGGACTGCCTTATCAACAGCACAAGCCTATGTTTTTGTCTTGCACATTTTCCAACCAAGTAAAAACATTTGGTTTGCTTTACTATCATTAAAAGCTCCAAGGTAAAGATCAATAAATAGTTAATGACTGGATAATAGAGCTTCTTCATCTGGTGGTTGGTGGTGTGTTAAGTGGTTTTGTACCGCTTTGTATTAACTGTGTTTGTGTGTATGTGTATGTTATCACATACACACAGTTGTGGAAAAATTATTAGACCACCCTTGTTTTTTTTCAGTTTCATGTTCATTTTAATCCCAGGTACAACTAAAAGTGCATTTGTTTGGACAAATATAATGATAACAACGAAAAATAGCGCATAAGAGTTTAATTTCAGAGCCGATATCTATCCGTTTTCCATGTTTGTTTGTTTGTTTATTTTGGTTGTTTTTTTTAATAATAACCAAAATCACTTTAGTTCTTACATAATATCTATGGCATTGCACTGACAAAAATAATACTTTTAGGCATTCCATGTTTTCTTATCTGTTTGTTTTAGTCACATGATACACACAGGAGTGAGTACTTGATTGTATAACCATTGTTTTTTATGACTTTTGATGATCCAATTGAAAACTAAAAAAAAAAAAAGAAAAAATTCCCTCAGATTTTTATCCAGATTAGGGATTTTACCAGAAGATCTCTATTTAGGAGGAAAGTGAATTATTTGTAGCACCTATAAAATTAAAAGAGTTATGTGCTGTTTTTGTAATAATTACTTTCTATTATCCTACATACACTGAACTCCCCTGATCAGGTATGTGTACAGTATATTGACTAACACAAAAGTGATGCCCACCACAGCTTTGCAGTACTATTACAATGTTCACACATTAGTCATGTTAAACTGTAAAATGTCAGAGCAGAACCAACAATCCAAGCTGTTGTTGACTTCTATTTGGATACTAATTGAAGTTGGGACACAGCTCAACCTCTGTATACCTATTGTGTACTAATAAGAAACACTGCATATTAATCGATTTACATACAAATCCCCCTTTTTTCCCTGTGGTCTGGGATTTTCTCTGTTGTGAGCAATTATTGAGAAGGTATACTCATGCATGCTTACCAATGTACCACTTCAGTCAAGCGGGCAGTAAATACACACTCGCACTAGTACACACCCCACATTCTGCAGTTCTCCTGGCACTTCAGGTTTTCTAGAGAGAATTCCTGGGAGGTGGAAAGTGGGAATCTGTCTGTGTACATAAACTGAGCTCCCATGAGGCTCATTATGCTTCATGCTTTTTTCTCTGTCCATAACGACTCCCCTGGCTGCCACCCATGGCAGCTTTATCCCAAATCAACCGAGCCCCCGAGGAAACTCATCTAAATGACTCATCACATTGAGACTTGTGGCCAGCAGGTGACACCATCTGGAGCAGAACAGAGTGGCTTATCTTTGCTGCAGTGAACCTTACAGTGGAAGTCTGAGTGATGCGATTATAGGTGGCGTAGTACATCTCTGATCAAAGCTTTGCAAAGCTCTGCTGTTTTTTACCCCGACCCCCAGGGGAAGCAAGGGGTATTGTTTTTGGTTCAGCTTGTTTATTTCTTAGTTTAGAAAAACTGTTGGTTGAATTCATACCAAACTGGGTTTATAGATTGCCAGTGACCCAGAATAAATCTGGGGAAAGTGGGGCAAAGTTCAAATCTTAGGAATTTTTTTAATCTTTTTTTTTTTCTCCCATTTACTCATAATGGGCAAAATTTCAAATGTCTATAGTAGCAAAACTAGTGTTGAATTCATACCAAATTGGGTTTATAGATTACCAGTGACCTAGACTAGATATGGCTTCACTTTGGGAAAAGTACATCAAAGTTCAAACTTTTTATGAATTTTTAAAATCTCTTTTTCTCCCATTCACTTATAATGGGTGAAATTTTAACATCAATTTTGTTTCAGTTTATTTCAAACTTGGCACATATATAGAGGCAGTTGATATGCTGACATTAGCACATGCATAGACATGATGACATCAGCTGGATTGATGCCAATATAAGCTACAGTAAGTGTCAGGAGTGGCGTTTGTTGTGCCTGGCACCACTTGTTTTGTTTTTTTTTTTGTTTATTTTCATAGTCTACAATGATTGCCTTTGCCACTGGAACTAATCAGTGATGTCTATCAAGCAGGAGGCATATTTTATCAACAAGTGAATCTGACCATCTCCTGAAACTGTCCATCAGTTCCAAATGCAGCTGAATAACAAAAGCTCAAACTGGTCTTCTGATGTGTCCATTTTAAAACAATGGTGAGTTCAGCCCTGGCTTAAAGGCCCATTCTAAAAATACTCCCCTGTCATGAAACATAGATGAGTGCATGCACGTTGCTCTACTGTCAAAAAAATACGGCCAAGAAGAGTGTTTTGACATGGACAAGCTCCCTGTTCTCAGCAGAGACATGAATAAGTCAGGGCCAAGCTTTTAGCATCCTAGTGTCGCTGTGTAGTGCTGACGCTCTCCTCTTTGAGGGTTGGACTATGGCGACTGGCTCTGTGTTATTTCTGTCTGTGAAAGTGTGTTGGGGTCGTGTAGTCTCTGCTTGACAAAAAGAGTCTGTGTGGTTGTCCTGTACCACAATTTAAATGTGTGTGTGTGTGTGTGTGTGTGTATATTTGCATGTGTGTGTTGGTTGCTCAGCAGCAGGATCACTGCTGTCAGTCTGCAGAGCTTTGACAGTCACTGTATAGCTGTCAGTGCTGCTGTAAGCACTGAGGAGATTTGGAGGAGAAGGTTTTTTTCCATCAATGACAAAGCTAGTCATTATATAAGTTTCTGTGTAGTTCATCTCTGCCAAGGGTGCCACAAGGGAAGAAGATATCCTCACTTGCATTCCACCTAAAACTGCAGCAATTTCATGCTTCTGCTGTTTAGTTTTGTGAAGTTTTCTGGCACCTGTCAGTCTTTTTTTCCCTCTCAGACCTTTGTGTTTTTTCAGTCTTTCCACATTAATTGGAAGAAGCTGGATTACTGATTTGAGTACCCAGCTGTCTCCCCTTGTCGTAAGAGTGTGTTTATGCAAATGTGTGTCATCACTTGTGCAGGTGCATGCATGCAGGGAAATTGCAGTTCACACAAAAAAGGGTAATTAGTGATCTATTCATTCATATGAGCTCAAGGGAAAGTTTCAGTTTTTGAAAACTGAGTTTTCCTCTCATTTGTATTCTCTGGAAATGACTCAACTGTGTCTTCTGTTTTGGATGCTGTTCTATCTATTTATCATCTGGATTACAATCTGGATTTTTCTAATGATTTCCCCTCGGGGGAGGTTGGTATTCCCGTTAATTACTATACTCAACAAATTACTTACAGTTAAGGAGCTACAAAATGGGCAATGATGAAATAAAAACACACCCGCATCATTTCTCTGAATGTGAGACTTGTGTCCAGAATACCCTGATATGCCTCAGTAAAGAATGTGTGATGATTTAGACTTCATCCAAGTTTCCAGTGTCTGCAGGTGCTGGTTAACCTGCTGTGAATGAGTCCAGCAATCATGTGTCCATTTTAGTAGGAAATAAATGCCCATTTCTGTCCATATTCTAGCATAGCTTCATTGGCCTTCATTGGTGGTGCATTATTATGACACGTTTTCCTTCCCTGAGCCTTGCAACAATGTCTCTCAGCATGGCGATCTTTGAGCCATAGGTCCTTCTCATTGTGAGCTCAAGCTTCTTTTGTCAGGGGCAATTTGTATGTTATGGCAACGAGTGGAAGACCGCACAACCAAAAATGAATTCATTATCTGTCAACCTTGAGCAAACGCTTCACTGCATTATACATACAAGGTAAACTACTGTGATAAGGACTGAGATGCTCAGGGGGTCAAAGGTTCAAATTCTGCATAGTTACAACAACTCAAATAAAGGACACACTGGAGCTGTCCTTAGCTCTACAGGTGATCTGTCCACCTGGACTCTTCAGACTGGGGGTGACGAGGATGCAGGACGATGGGTGAGGTCAGACATGTATGACTCTGATGGATGACAGGTCCCATATGGTCCGGTTCTATATTAGCTCATGGGTCATCTCAGCCTCCATACCTGCCATTGTTCCTCTGTGTAGTGGCTGACTTTAATCTTTTCATCCATCTCTCTCTTTTTTTTTTTTTTTTACTCAAGAGCATAATTGAACTTTATATACACATAATCAACAAAAACAACAAAAAGAAAGCAAACAAACCTTGCTTGTGTGAACTACACAACATTACATTCATATTATTCAGTCGTTTGACCATTCAAGGTTCTGTAATCAGTCCATTAATTCCATTTTTTTGTCCATTTGTGTTTCTTGTGGTCACAGTTTGTGAGTTATTTTTTCCATTGCATATATTCCTTTAGTAATTGTGATCCAGTGTTCCTTTGTTGGAGGTTCTATCTTTCCCCAGTTCCTTGTAATAGATTTTTTGCAAGCCATTAAAATACCTCAACCAAGTATCATCCATCCCTTATTTTAAAGGTATAACTTTCACACCACTGTGGGAAAGATAAGAAACTCCTTAGGCTTCTGTATCCAACCACAGAACAGAGAAATACACACCTATGGAATTGAAGTTGACCATATCTGTGTAAACGCCAAAGTCTGCATCACAGAATAGGTTTTCCCGAGAAGAGTTCACAGAAGTTGGTAGAATTTTGGCTTTCTGTCATGTCACATGAATTATAAAGACACTGAAAGGCAATTATGGAATTTTTACCTAGTGATGCAATCAAACCTTAAGCTCTGAAGTTGCAAATCTGGTTTATTAATTACTTTTTTAAAAATTATAATTTGCTTTATGTTAAAAAAAAAAAAAGTGCACCCTCGTTGACAGTCTCAGTGGTTTACATCCATGACAACAGTCTGTACTGATTTCTATGCGGAAGACTGTGATCCTCACTCAGTTCCTTAGTTCCGCTCTTCTACTTCTCTGCAGTAGCAATACGAGACAGAATTCAGAGTGAAGCATCTTTTGTGCACTTTCCTTTTGTTTAATGTGCTTTTCTGTTTTTTCCTATGTAATGTTATGTGCTTTTATACCTCTGTAAAGCATTTTGAATTGCCTTGTTTATGAATGGTGCTATACAAATACATTTGCATTGCCTTTCCTAGATAGCATTAACTTAGAAATGGATTCTGCTAACAGCAGTAAATGACTTCCCCTCAGTACACACACACACTCACATCTTACATCCTGGACATTGAAATACATGCATTGTCTGTTTTTCCTGCTCTCTCCTGGCTAGTGAGAAAAAATAACAAGGCTTTCAACAGTAAAAGACTGATTGTTTTGTACCGCAGAGACATCGGCAAAGTGACCCATCCTATGCATGTGACTGAGCTCTGACAGCATGGGATTTATGGGAAAGGCCATAAAGATGACTCACCTGTCAGAGACGCAAAGTCGGCTTAAGAGATTAATACCATATTTATGTCCACTGTTAGTTCATTATGCATGAAGAGGTCATACATGAACAATATCTGTATTACCCAGGTTATGAGGAGTTAGATTTGCTGTTAGTCTTGATGTTTTTTATAGAAGGTTTAAGTGAAAAGGCATGATATGATGGTGAGTCACTGAGTGAAACTGTGAGGTTGCTGTGACTGTTGCCTTTACAGCTGCCATTAAGGTGTGTGTAAACGTATATATCCGTCCCCTTTAAAATACCAATACAAGAAATAAACAAATTTTAAAAAGTATCCATCCAACTTTTCTACTCTAAAAGGACATGAATTAATGATGTTAACTAGGAACCTATGGATCTTAACTCCTCAGTGATATAGCGCAGTATTAGAAAAAGAGTTATTTCCCCCATTACCAGCAACAGCTTCTGTAGGTCTTAGGTTTTAATGCTCTGGTGATTTCCAACTTTTAACTATTGAAGCAGTGTTTAGGCCCCTGAGAGTTTACTTGGAGAATTACTTTAAAGGACTGACTGTTTTTATATATATATATATATATCAAGAGCCAGAAGCATCACATTATATCATTCAGGTTTTCTTGTCATTTTTGCCTCAATTGTCATAAGGTATGTTGTTTACTGCAGACATACTGGATTTTTGGTTAACATCACACTAATGTAGCTTGGAGGTTTGATAACCAATTTTACCTGTAGCACCACTGATGAGTTCCAATGAGTACAGTCATTACTGTATATGGAGCTAATGCAGGATAGAATTTAGGATAAACAGACTGCAGGCCTTCTGTTTCAATTCATTTGGTTGAAAATTTCCGAAGATATGATTCCATTTATCATTTGACTGGCCTAATGAGTTTGTGAAGATAAGAATCGACAAAGCTCCTATCATTGCTAATTCACTTTTCAGCCATGGAGTCTGACTCTGTTGTGGATTATGAAAATGTAATCTTGTTAAATGACGAGTGTAATGGTATAATTATGACAGTCCACCATTTATGAAGCTGAATGGAACTTTGTATTGTTTGTGTTTCTCTTTTTCACCAGTGAACATGACCTAAACACAGAGCTAATAGGATTCAGGGCTTATGTGACAATGTCCACATTGTCATTTTTTTCTTAAAGGTTTAAGTTAATCTGAGCTTTTGTTGCACAATATAAACCTTTTATCTGTCAGGGCAGGAATACAGTGAATATTTGCAGCCCTGTCAAGTCTGTTCTCTATGGAGACATGGTTGATTGTCAGTTGTTCATCATTGATTTAGGACACATGCCAAGCTTGCTGGTGGTCGGCTTCAGGCCTCCAGCGTAGCGCTTGGGATCGTTGCCACTGTGCTGCCGCTGTCGATCAAGTTCTAATGCTGTAATCCTCCAAAGGACAAAAGATTTAGGCCTGTACTCTGCCAGGGCCATAGATGATGCTAGATTTGGAGGTGAAGAGTTTGCCAAGATGAGGCAGATGATCAGGGGATCCTCTAATCCATGCTTCTCCACCTATCCCCTGTAATCCATGCTCATAATACCAGGGTTTGGGACTGTCTAGGTTTAGTTGCTGCTCCCTTGATGCTGAAGTGTTGTCCCACCAAAACCCAAGCACTGTCTTTAGTATTCAAGTACTATGAACAATGTTTTTTTTAGTTGAATTCATTCACTTTTAGTTTATTGCATACGGTTCTGTGTGTTTTATTTTCTCTTTATCTTCCTAGTAAAATGTGCACCTATGATGAGAAACACCCACACAACGTATGACTGTATGTTTGTCTAAAGGTTGAAAACGCAGGCCTGTCAGATCATCTCCTTTCATCCCCCAAGGGCTGTTGTAGGCTATTGGTTGCACATTTGCCAACAGTTTGGCATAGACTTGAACAGACACCTGTCGGAAATACTCCCTGCAGCACAGCTAAAGATTTTGTTGTCATCTTTAACTGCATTGCAGTAGGAAACATGGACGTCTTTTACCAGTCCAGCCAGGCTGCGCTGACGTCCTGTTGCCTTTCACTGCTTGGCAACAGACACATTTCCAGTCAGTCCCTGCAAGGTCATTCTGTTCCTTTCTTTAATTGAGTTGTGCTGATAGAATTGGATTCTGGAGTAGGTGACAAGTCCGGTTACTTTTTGCCAAAGTACAAAAGATTTTTCTGTTGCAATGACATTACACTGTAGCACTGATGAAGAAGAGGCTGACGTTAGATTGAGTCATCATTCATAAGTAAAGTTGTGCTGAAGAAAACTGTATCTGGTATTGTAGCACACCAACAGGCTCTTTGAGTTAGTGTAAAAGGATTTTCATGAATAATGTGCCAACATGAGGCTGTATGGACAGACTTGGTTTCCATCTCACGTATTATGTATGAGATCACTTCCAGTCAAAGGCATTCGGCAAGAGTGAGGCAGAAGTCGGCACACAAGCACTTCCTCTTTGATTTGGCTGGATTTTGCATCGTCATCCTCCTTTAATTAACTCTTGGTAACCTGCTGCTGACGACATGTCTGATTGCCTCTCGGAGGTCTGACAGGCCCATCTGATGTGGAGGGGAGGGAAAGAGAGGGGAGGGGGAACCAGCAGCAGCAGTGGGGGTGAAAGTGGAAGAGTGAGGTAGTCCTCTCTTCCTTTTCTCTCTCATTCTATCTCCTCTCTGGACTCCCAGTCATTTCACAGCTTCTAGTATCTCTGACAGGTGGAGTTTTGCCTCCTGTGGTAGTTGGCGCGGTAGGGAAACAGACCAAAGCAAAACATTTCTGTGACAAGACAACAGGCAGCCTCCATCCCAAAAGAGGTAAGTGGGCAGCAAAGCTAAAAAGTCCTGCATTCACTGTGTGGAAGTTGAACAGCTGGAAGAAGCTCCTTTTTTCATTTTGTGTGTGTGCTTGAGTTAAGTTACAGGATGGAGGATATTCTGATATGATTATATCGTGCACTTCAGAACAAAAGGAAAGTGAGCTAGTCATTGGCTTTGGCAGCAAAAAGGGAAGAAGAGTCCAGACATTTGCAAGGATGCTTTGGCGATTTCACTAGCTTTAACTCAGATTATGGTATCAACAAATAAGTGTTTTCTAATTACATGACAGAGCTCTCCTTTTTGTGTAATTATGCGTTTCAGTTTGCTTGGTATTGACTTCTCTGTTTTCTCTTGTTTTGAGCTTGTTGGGATTTATTATAGCTCTTTAAAACAGACATCAACTCAACACAAATATTAAGACACATTCCAAGCTGTTCAATATGGGTATTTACCTCAATACTTAATTTTATGTCCTACTTTCATTCAGAACAATTTCATTTGTTTTAAATTGGACTTTTTGACCTGGGCGAACAGCATCCTTAAAGTAGACTGGTGCATGTACGGTATCAGTGTAAACATTGCAACCAACAAATGGTGGTTGTGATGTTTAGGTGCTATGGACAATCAAACAGGAAACAGGAAGTCAGTCACACTGTTTTAATTTTTAGTCGATTTCAGATTTAAAAAAAAAAAAATCTAGATCATCCGTTTATATTTTTTAAATGAAGAAACAAAGCTGTATCATTTAATTTCTCAAGATAAAAGCTTAAAACACAAAACTAGATCTTTATTAGACTTGTGTTTCAACACAAATGAGATTAATTCACCTGCGTCTCTGTGAATACCACTGCATCTTTTCCTATTTTGTCCTCAGTCCTCCTCTGAGGAAATGTTGCATAACTCCTATTTGCTGATGTCCCATTTTCACATCTTTTATCACTTTTTTCCCCAAAAAATGTTTCTATCAAATCATTCAATTGTATTTTATCTCACTGAGGTATTGTAATTGCCGTTGTTATCCTTTGCTCACATTGTTAATAACATTTCCTCCTCTGGGCTGCTGAAAGAACAAGACCTACAGTACTGAATATTGCATGAGGTAATGTTTGCATGGTTGAGTGAAGTGCATTCATAGCATGCGAGCAGCTTCATGCAGCAAAGCAGCAGGCACAAATCAAGGATTTGTAATTGACTGTGCAGTAAAATAAAAACAATCAGAGCTTTAGATGGGTTTTTTTTCTCTCCACGTTATGTCTTTGCACCTGAGAACATCTACTGGCTAGTTATATTTTTGGGGTTTAGCATCCTGCACTTCAGCAACATCTAAAAAGAAAGAAGGAAGACTCATTTTTAGACTTTGGCTGACATACCAAGCAGGTCTGGGGATTGGAGAACCAGGTCATACCTTTTTATAGGACTAGTTAGCATACAATTTCATATCCCTCTTACTGTAGACTTAACAATCACACTATATAGGACATTGCAGTACAAAGCATTAAAGTTGTGTTTGATGAATTAAATCATCACAGGGGATATACTGTGGATTTTGAGGGGGAGCCTTGTTTCGCGCCATCTGCCCATTTCACCGCCATACTTATGAAACATGGGAGAGAAGCCAATATCCTCCACAGCAGTCTCCTCTCAAGCGTTCCACTCTGTACATTGTTGCTCATTGTTAATTTAAGGAGTTATGACACAAAAAGTCCGTCTCACCCGCCCTAGCTGTAGGGTTATTGAGTTCAGCTGTGCCATTTTTGAGGATGCGGCCCTCCCCCGTAGGAGATGTGGTGACGTGCATATGAAAGCGTGCAGGTCTTTGGGGAGGAGCTTGGTTAGCCACGGTTCTGTCAGAGCTGATATGCAGACTCATCCTAATGAAATATTCAGCCCATTAGAAGTCAGGCAGACTTTAAGGAGGATGAGCCTGATGTATTTTGCTTTTCTCTTAGTTTTATCAAACCTTTGGGACGGTCTACTGCAGTACAACGGTCCTTGCTATTTGCAGTAACAGTCAACTGTTCACACTCACTGAGCAGCCTGTTTAGTAATAAAGGTTTTTCCCTGCCTTATCTACAGGATTTATGGAGGCTTTGTCTTTTGATCAATATCCGTGACTTGCAGTTCCTTCACTACGTCACTTTTTTGACCCGTGCTCTGCACTGAGGTTGGTTCAGGTGACGTGTCTTTGAAAACAAAAGACAAAGTAGTTCTTAGTATCTGTCTTTGCACTGTAAATTTACTTAAGCGTGCACTTTGGTTGAGTTTCTGCTAGAACCTGAACTATGTTATATGCACAACCTCTGGGTAGGGCTGCACAATTAATTTTAAATTGAAATTGGATTATTTAGTTAGGACGATATTTAAAAAAGGGTAATCGTCAAATCAAATTTCATCACTCTTGTGTCTCTGGGCTACCATAGGCTCCTCCTCCTACCTGTGAGAGCGGTCTCCACAGTGTTTGGTCTCCACACGCCAGTATACAAGTGGTGTTTTCTAAGGAGAGTGAGAAGTTTGTGGCTAAAAATAGCAAGAGCAAGTTCGTTGTGAAGAATTGGTATGGCTTTGAAGTTTCCGGTGAAGACCAAACCATTCCTCGCTGCAAACTCTGCCTGAAGGCGGTATCTGTCAAAAACAGCAGCACAACCAACTTACTTCAGCACCTCAAATGTCATTACATGCCAGAGTGGGAGCAGCGCGTTGCATTGCCAGCTACACACGAAAACGGCATGCTGACATGTTGGCTTCTGTTCTCTTTTGTAATTTCCCCCAGAAATTGAAATCGAAAATTGAGTTTTTAGAGGAAAAATCTGGATTTTATTTTTGGTCAACATTGTGTAGACCTGCCTCTGGGCCTTAAATTTCTGCTTATTGTGATTAGTTAATTAGCATACAGTTCCAATAAGTACACTGACAGAGAGAATGCAGAAGGCTAAAGGGCATCTTTACTTTGTAATTATGTCTGTGAGAGCCATTCAGACTACTTATTATGTTAATTAAGTAGTAATTGTTTTAATCATTTTACCCACAGTTAAAGCTACTTCTTTTTTTGAGGTTTGTGCTATTGTGTTATGCCACCCTCAAAGGACAGAGAGATATGTTGGAGCCAGGGGAGAAAGCGCAAAATTATTTTAATGTTTAGATAAGAATTGGAAGTCAATGAGCTGAGCACTGCTGCAGCCATCTGCCTCCATTTCTCATATTATGATTACTCCAAAGCTGTCTGTCTCCTTCTCCTCCTTTACCATTTCCCTTTTGTGATTACTGGAGTGACTGTGCAATCCTTTTTGTTATCGCGTTCAATTTATCTCAATTTGATGTAAATGAAAGAAAATGGGGACAAATTTAACCTTTTTTTTTTCATTTAAAAGACACTTAAATGACATTTTAGGTGTGCAACTGAGCATAAGAAGCAATCTGTACTTGCAAAAGACCATCTGTGTCCAATATTAGCATTAGAGAATGTGTGTCTCTGATGCGTATATGTGTTCTGAATGAAGGTTTTTTTCTCTGTGGGCAATATGGTGCAGCCCTCTGACTTTGGACTGGATCCATTAAGGAGTGTTCCATTTGGATGTTGTTCCTGGTGTCAGAGGAAGTGGACAGTGTAGTGCTTTTCCCCTGTCACTTCTGAGGCTTCAACCAGCAGCACTGAGCAGAGTACGGACTCAGACCATAAAGGTGACCTAGGGAATGATGTCACCAACAAAACTTAACCCAGCCATTCATTTAACCTTGACACCAAGTTATCTTCCCCCAGTTGGATGTTTTCTTCTATCAACCAGTCAAAAGCGGTTAGCTATTGTCAGGTGATGCCAAGACAGACTTAAATACACATGAGTGGGAATGATTAAAGAGAAGCAAATTCAAAGACATGGATTTTTACAGGCTTTATCTACAAAGGACTCTGTGTTGAAACACATAGAGGAAACACTTAGTTCAGCTTGTGTTTGATATCACAGATCCACTCATACTGCTTAACAACAGCCCCTAATTAAAAAAAAAAAAAAAAAAAAAAACTCAGATTGACAGCCGTGATTTCATTTATTTATGCGTTTGACAAGACATTAAACATCCATCTCTGGAGAATATTGGATTTGAATTGAAAGAAAATGACATATTACTCACAGGAAACTGACAAATTGGCAGTGGTGTTGCATAAAACAAAGGGCTGCTTTCTGATGTGGCTCATTTTTGGCTACACAAAAGAGACGCGGGGGGGTATTTTATTCTCTCGTTCTCTTTTATTCTACCATATGGTTTTCTCTCATTTCAAGCCAAAAGTTTGAGGTTTTGCGCAGTTATAAGGTAAGTCAAACACCTGTTCATGTTTGAGCTGTGAAGATAAATGCTTCTCATTTCAAGTCAAACACCAAATCAATTCTGCACTGCACCACTGGACAACTGGGTCGGGTGTCTGCTCTGCACTACATTCATTGCAAATCTTTTGCAGGATAATGTTTTTTTCCCCACAGACTCCAGATACTAATTATTAATTTGTATTTCTAATATGTTTCCAGAGTAGAAAGTTGCATAATTTTTTGGTTGCAATAAATAGACTTGTTTTTCCTGATTACTGACACCTTAAATATTTATTAAAAGGATGCAGTAGAGCTAATGAACAGGGTGTGTGTTTTGCGCATAACAACTTTTATGGTTATTGATTTTCTGAGCAAACTTTCCAAAATCAATAGCGCTATTATCTTCCCCGGACAGCTACATGTCTGCATCTCCAGCTCACCCACATTTCCCTACCTTCCTTCCTCATGAGCCTTTGAAAAACGAGTCATTATTCTCTCATTTTCTGTCTGCCTTTGGGTTTCATCTGTGTCTCTGATGAATTATAGATGGCAAGCCTGAATTGACTTGTTGAAAAAGTGTAATTAGCTTCTGGAAGTTGTTTCCTTTTTATTAAAATCACTTTTAATGCAGGGTGTGTTTGGAATCAGTCAGACTGAAAATTGAAATCTTGTGGAATGTATTGGTAAAGTAGATTGTTGCCTGTATGGAGCTCTTTGTTGTTGTCTGTCAACACTGTGCATATCAGTGTGTAGTTGTGCGACTGTCATTTTGTTAGAATTGATTGTCATTCTCTCTCTCTCTCTCTCTCGCTCTCTCTCTCTGCTACTGTAAAGTGGTGGGTTTAGTCTTTTTTTTTTAACCTCAGATTTAAATTAAGCTTTTAAGGAGCTAATTTAGGGTAGACTCAAACACATAAAAGCAAACATAGGTGCACATGACTATATACGTGTGTGTACATGTGAGATCAATGGAGAAAGACTTGTCGCAGCAGTGTGTGTGTCTGTGTGAACCTTTGTGTGAAAGAGCAGCATAACAAATATATTGCTATTGATGGAGATTTATTGAGGCTGATAGCAGAAAATGGGTTTGCAGATTGAAGTAACCTATTGCAGGTCTTTCCTGACATAAAATTGTGCTGTAATTAAACAGCGACTGTGTGGAAATGATTTCTTTTTGATCCATACACTCTTCATTTAGTCAGCCCCTACTGTCTCTTAGCCTTCAACAACAGCTAAATAATGACAGTGCTAATGATGAAGATCCTTTTATTCCTACACATGCTCAGAGTTAATGAGAAGCTCAGCAATTACTGAGCCAACACCCTTTCTTCTCTGAAAAAGAACTCAATTACCCACAAGTCAGCTGGGCTCAAAGAGAAACACATTTGTTTGAAGAGCCAAGTAGGATAATTACAAATTATCTGCAAGTCTGTTAGGGAAGCAGGGGATTGGGCGATGAGGAAAATGAACCGAGCTTTATCTGGTCTGCTTGGTCTGAACTCGTTTTCTCCTCGCTTTTCTCTGTTCTGTTTCTTTGTCTGTAGCTGGGATGACAGTAGCTCAGTGAGCAGTGGCCTCAGTGACACCCTGGACAACATCAGTACCGATGATCTGAACACACCAGCCTACCCCGCTGTCAGCTCGTCACGCAAAAACAAGGGAGCACAGGTGAGGCGTTTAGTTCTTCAGCACCAGTGATCATTGTTTAGTGATCTCTGAGGGTGATGTCCTTCTACGTTGTGTTTAGGATTTAAAGGGCTCATATTTTACTAAACCCACTTTTATTAGCCTTTGGTTCATTTTTTTGTGTATTTAGACCCTAATAGTTCCAGAAGTTTGAATTCGAACCCTCCAGGTGCTGCAAAGCTATTTTTATGTTAATTTTAGCAAAAAATTGAGTGATTTTTTTTTTTTACACCCTGTTTTAATTCCTCTTTAATTTGTTATTAGTTACATCCTGACATTTCCACATATAAGGTCAAGACTTCCGACGAACATTTCTCTGAGCACAACATAATGATTTATCAGCAGCAGTGGTTGTAGTCCATACTGAAAATATGTTGAAAGTTTGAGCTGATTACCTAAAATGTTCAGTTGTTGGTTGAACAGTACAGAGCAGCACAGTCCACAACCTGGAGGGGGTGGGGCCTGAAGTGTTTCATTTGCATTTAAAGGGCCAGTGCTCAAAACGACCTTTCTGGTGTCATTTTGGTAATGTTTTAAAATGCATAATTTCATTCTTCAACATGGTGGTGCAGAGGATAGCACTTGTGCTTCACAACAAGAAGGTCGTGGGTTCGATTCCAACACCAGTTGATGGTGGGACCTTTCTGTGTGGAGTTTGCATGTTCTCCCCATGTCTGTGTGGGTTCTCTTCAGGTACTCCGGCTTCCTCCCACCATCCAAAGACATGCACTGATAGGTTAATCGGTTAATCTAAATTGCCCATAGATGTGAATGTGAGAATGATTGTTGGTCTTTATGTCAGCCCTGCGATGAACTGGCGACTTGTCCAGAGTGTACCCCACCTTTGCCCTTAAGTCGCTGGGATAGGCTCCAAGTGGCCCCTGTGACCTGAATGAGGATAAAGCAGGTTCAGAAAATGGATGGATGAAATTTCTTTTTTTTTTTTTTTTTTTAAAAAGCTAAATATCACTCCTTTAAGTGTCCCTTTTTTTGTTTTTTAAATTTTCTCTGTGAACTTTTTCCAAGACTGTAAATGAGCACTAAAAGATGGTAAAACAGTCTTCATTTGTGCAGGGTAACTTTTAGTAGAAAGATCTGACTAAGCTAGTTTTTGTCATGCCAAGTTACAAGCATGTTGGTTTTGCAAGAAACCAAGGCTAGTCTGTGTATGAGCTGTAAAATAACAGCTGAGGGAGAGTGGATTAAAGGCCTTTGCTCAGCTTTCCACAGAGGCTTTTTTAGTATATTATGCCAAGTATCTTTGGCCCCTCATGAAATACTCAACAGACTGGGTTCTTAAGACACTCTGGTGTTGCTAGGGAGACTGGCCATCTGTCAAGGTAGGGTAGTTATCAGTGCGGCGTGTGGGTGTGTTTGTGTGCATCCCAAAAGAGGAGATCTGGACTTGGGTGATTCCAAAGATAGCTGCAACTTCACACACTTCCCTGCTGCTCTGTTTGTATAGTATCTTGAATTTCTTTGTGGCTGTGTGCTGAAATAGGACTTCTTAAAGACTGATATAAGGGTTAAACAAGCTTCAGGCTGGACTGTAAAATGTGATTATTTTTTATCTCCAAATTTTAAGACATACAGTAGTGTGACTAATTGAGTTGTGACCAACCAGGCAGGTAATTTTAACTGTATGGTACAAGAATAATTAGATTTAAATGATAACTACAGCACTGGATATGTCAGAGTTGTGTGTGAGGAAAGATTCAAACCCTTTCTAACTCTTTTTACTTGCTCTGTTTGACACCTGTAACACTCCACACAGTCCCAGAGAGGAAGCAGGTCCAAGCATGCAGAACAGGAGGTGAGCAGCAGCTGGGCTGGAGCTGAGGACCTGAAGAAGGTGGAGGAGGAGCTGGACGCAACCATGGACCCAAGCAGTGGATCCTCACGCTGGAAGCCTTCCTCATCCTCCCCGTCCTCCCAAAGCCAGGCCCAATATGAGGACGCTGGGCAAAAGGCGACTGCATTGGCGCAAATGTCTCAGACCGGCTCATGGAGGAGGGGCATGACAGCCCAGGTGGGCATCACACCACCACGGACCAAGGGTACCTCTGCAGCCCACAAAACACCCGGTAAGAGACATGAAATACTGATTTGTTTTTCATTTATTTTGTAGATTTAATGAGTAGGGTTCAGTCATAATCCCCGTGACTGATCCAAGTGACATCACTGTATTAACAATGTAGCATGAATAAAATAAGGGACCATGATAAAATAACGTGCCAAAGGTATGTTTTAATTTGATGTTCTAGACAGTAACAGCAAAATATCCAAACAAAAAAGCTACATTATCAAAAATTTTATTATTATAATTATATTTTCTGAATAAGTGGGAAATTAATATGTAATTATTTGGCCAACTGAAAATATTTTCATCGACTTTTCAGCAGCATGTGTGTTTTCGATCCACTCAGCATGTTTAGGATCTTTGTAGCAGATAAGTATGGGATTTCAATGCAGCTGAGCTCTGTTAAACAGACCTCTGGCTGTTTGCCACAATTGACACTTATTCTATGTTTTCCACCATAGGAGATGAAAACAAGTGCACCGCCAAGAATCTGCTTAGGGTAATGTTTTTGTATTTGTGCTAATAAGTGTTTATGCAAATTGACAGGTAAAACCGATGATGCCAAGGCCTCTGAAAAGGGCAAGGCACCTTCCAAGAGTTCAGCTGGCATTCAGCGCTCTCCTTCAGATGCCGGGAAGAGTAGTGGAGATGAAGGCAAGAAGCCCCCCTCTGGCATTGCACGCCCACCCACCTCAAGTTCCTTTGGATACAAGAAGATTCCAGGTCCCACTGGCACCCTAATCACCTCCAGTGGTGCAACACTTGCCAGTGGCTCAGCCACTCTTGGCAAAGCACCCAAATCCTCTGCTGCTCTGGGCAAAGGTACAGGCATTGGGGGTGTGCGTAAGACTAGTCTGGACGGCTCACAGCCTCAGGATGATGGCATCTTACTTGGATGTGGAAGCTCTAAAGTGCCCCTACAGTACCGCTCTCTACCCAGACCAGCTAAATCCTCCAGTGGGGGGGCAGCAGGACGCAGCGGTCATCGTTCCAGTTCTAGCAGTATCGACTCAAATGTCAGTGGCAAGTCAGCAGGAGGGGCGGCAACTCCAGCTGGCGCCAAACGCAGGGATGCCAGTAAAGTGGGCTCAGACCGGTCCAGTCCCATCACCATCAACCAAACAGACAAAGAGAAAGTATCTGTGTCAGACCAGGACTCGGCAGCAGGACTGTCCACCTCCCCTAAGTCAAGTCCCACCTCCAGTTCAACCGGCCAGTCAGGCCTCAGGCAGCCAGGCTCCAAGTATCCCGATATTGCTTCTCCTACTTTTCGCAGGTCAGACACACACAACATGCACACTACTCTCATTGTGTTTTTGTCCTTCATTACGTGTGTTTCTATGTGAATGGAACATTTCACCACATGATATATAATTCTTTTAGTCTTAATAAACAGTGATTTGTTATTGATAACATTAAAATAGTAAGTTTAGGAACTTCAGTGTTGTTGGTTAATGTAAAAGATTAATCAGAAATAGAATTTTAAGGTGTTTTCATTTATGATAATGATCTAATGTTGGTGTCACTAAGTGATGTTTTCCTGATCCAGGCTGTTCCCCAGACTCCTGTAGAAGATATAGATATGTATTGACTATGTCATCTTTCACAAGCATTACCAGGGCTTAAAATATTCTGTCTTCGTTATCAATCCTGAACACATTTGGATGCACAAAATGAATATTAGATACTTAATAAATCACATTTCAGTGCGTTCAGAGAAAATTGATGGAGAGCATTTACTTCGATGCACAGCCAAGGGCCACCATTACATTCCCTGGTGTAGATGATATGCCACTGCAGATGAAACATATCTTTACTCCAAAGATGAAAGTCTGATGGCTTTTCATTCAGGTCAGGCAAATCCAGTTTACCAGTCTAGATCAGAACAGACAGGAGACAGAAGTTTCTTGGCACGCCAATCTCTGGCTCATTAGAAGCATGCGTTCAGCAGGCGTGTCCAAACATCCGTCCCATCCGATCTGTCAAACCGACCCGTTTCATCTGCATGTTTTCAAGTTGTTTTTTTTTCTTCTCTTCAAGAGAGCATCACCCATATATTTTGTGTGATTGCAATGACAAACTAGTACAGGCGCAAACTGAGTAACAGGCTGTCTGGGCATATGTGGGAGGAAAGCAGAGGTCGAATGGGCTAACAGATTAGGTTATTTAAAGTCACAGGGTTGAAACGGGCAAAGCTGTGAAAGCAGATGTGTCAATGTCAATTACTCAAAGTTCACATCTAAAATGAAGTGGAGTTTTCAGCGAGGCAGGAATATGTTGGAACGATGCCTCAGTTAGTTTTAGAATGTGGTGATGTTTAATAGTTGTTTTTCTTCTTAACACACAGCTTCTTGCTTGATGTTTTTTGCCACTGGAGTCATACAGTTTCATGTGTAATACTGAGATAACCATAATGTAATCCACCTTCTCAATCCAAAAGTATACCAGCGTCCTTCATGTTCCAGTATGGATCTTGCAGATGCTCATCACCTATTTTTTGAGCATTTCTGAATGACTGCACCCACCTCTCTACCCTCAGATTGTTTGGCACCAAAGCCAGCAGCAAGGCCAGCTCTCCGGGCACGCCCGACTCTGGCAAGTGCCCCTCAATACTGGGCAGCCCTCACGGCACGTTGGCGAGGCAGGCCAGTCTGGACTCTCCCTCTTCTGGCACGGGGAGCCTGGGCAGCGCTGGTGGGCAGAGCGGTGGCAGCAGCCCTCTGTATGGTAAAACCCCAGACCTGTGTACTGACTCCCCGGCCTCCAGTCCGGCCTCTGGCCTCTCCCTGCCCTCCAATGCTCGGCCCTGGCCTGCCTGTAGCTCATCAGCTGGCAGCAAGGACACACTGAGCTGCCAAAGTATGACCAGTCTGCACACCAGCTCTGAGTCCATTGATTTACCGCTGGGCCACCATGGGCCTAAGGTTACCCGAACCGGCAGTGTCAAGTCCACCCTGTCTGAGGGGTGAGTAACAGGGAATATGATTGGGCAGAATCATATTCATTGTTTCATTTGAGAACTCAGACAAAACTGTAGACATCAAGATTCTGTAAGATATAGACAAACCATTCACAATATGAATAATGACTATCTCTTCATAACTCAGCAGAATTACTAACCTTCCAGCTGCTGTTACATGGAATACATAAATACTATTTTTGTTAGCGCTGCAGTGTAGTATTAAATTGAAGATACTTTTACTTACGGATCTACGGCTATGCCAGATCAGGGACCACAATAAATGCCCGTCATTTCAGACACTCATTCTCATAAGAAGTCTTGATGACAGTGTTTCCATTGATTTGTCCACACAATGCATGCAACACCAGAAGGTAGATTAAGCAGGATACTACTTTATAGTCCTTTGCCAGTTTAGCTGTATGTCTCAAAAATGAAACAATTGGTTTAAGTCGTTTCTTGTGTTGTATATTTGGTGTCTTGTGTTCTGTAATGCATTAGTTAATGTCTTTACTGTCTTCATTAGTATATATGTGTGTGTGTGTAAAATGTCAGTTTTGTTCAACGTGAGCAGTTTTTTTCCTCATGTTTCACAACAACAAATGTGTTCTGGTGTTCATCTAATTCACTCATCCTCTGTGTTTTAACAGCATGCCTCTTGACAGAAACACGCTCCCCAAAAAGGGACTGAGGTACAACAACTGCAGCCACATCTCATTGTCCACTATTGTTTTATTCATGTACATGTATAGGCCATAAGAACACATTTGCATGAAAATAATCATTCTAAGCTCATTCAAGGCATTTTCCACATTTTAGGTGTGGCATGTGGTATTGTGGATACACTAGAAAAACTTGCAGTTATCTTATGTAGTGTTTGCAATGCAGAAGTTATTCCCTAAATAACATGACAGACATTCTGGACTTCTACCTGCATCAAATGAAGTTAGAGATCTGTCAAAGGGCGTGATATGCGAGTGCATTTTAGTCACTTAATATGCTTTAATGAGGTTTGTTGCCACACTTTATTGTCCTTTCTAGTTCTTTGTTTACTCCATTTTGTGGCACCAAAATAAGGACATCCCTCCTATGCCTCAGGATCTGATTTTGTAGCAGAGATCCTGTAGTCAAGATTATGTAAAAGCTTTCCAAATGAGGTGAAACAAATCAGAAGTGGTACACTCCAGACCATGCAGGATTATGATTTTCTGTCTCCTCTCCTCATTCTCATCTCATGCTTTGTCAAAAAAAGAGGCATAAAGTTACCATAAAAATGCAGTTTTTTTCATCCCGAGTAAAATTTCTAACCATCATGATAACACCCGGTCTGTTAGCCAAGAGGGGGAGTACAGTACATATTTTGATTTCAGAGTGAGTAAAGGGAGTGCGACAGAAATACCATAACCCATACATCACAGTGGCACCAGCTCTGCAGGGAACAGCCTCTCTAGCTGATTATACAGTCTCGCTGGTGAGGAGCAGAGGGTTCAATGGCTTACACTGGTTTCTTTCATTTTGATGGTTTTTGGTGCTCAAATGTTTCCTCAGTCCTTCTGACCCTAAATGTTACATTCTGATGGGGATTCACATCTCAGACTAAGCTGCCTTTTTTGCCTATTTAATTTCTTACATGATAAGCTTAGCTATTAATTGCATCTTTTAGTCATATACTGTAAATAAGCGTGTTTCGTAAGAAAAAGGCATAAGTAGTTCAACAGTGACCTTTGGATTTTTCACTCTGCAGTGGATGTTCTATTTCCACTTTACTGACGGACAAATGCTGCTGTGTCACACAATTCAAGGCATATTTAGACACTCAATCTCAGGGGGAGAGAATGCAAAGCCAAGGCGTGAGGGAGTGGAGCGAGGTCAGATGTGACAAGCGTAGTAATGGGGGCGTTAGAAGGAAGCCAGTGCTGAAAAGGGATGAGTGCAAACTCAATTATCATCCTCAGAGGATTAAATATGGCCGATTGTCACGCGTGTGATAAGAGGGCCCTCAGCTGCTGAGCCACTCCGGCGCTGGGAGAAGAGCAGACGAGCGACAGCATCAGTGTGTTTGGGGGTTTGAGCCAGGGCAGAGTATGACTGGCAGTGTAGATGCATGCATTTCTACATGTGTTTGATGGAGCTGCATGTTTTCTTGCATGCTTGTAAGTTGAAGCTTAAACCTCATCTTATTAAACAATCACTATATGAATTCCCAAACTCTCTGTTTGACCCTTTTTTCCCTATCAAGAACCATTTAATTCTTGGGTTTACATCATTCTTGTTGCTTTCAGGTACCCTCCATCCTCCCGGCAGACGTCCCATGAGGAAGGGAAGGAGTGGTTGAGATCACATTCAACAGGGGGGCTTCAGGACACTGGCAGCCAGTCACCACTGTCTCCTCCTGGAGCCTCCTGCACCACCACTGGAAAATACCACTACTCTAACCTCTGTAAGTCTAAATGCATATGACCTTTAGGATCAGTTGAGTCATTTTGCATCTACTGTATACCATAGACAGTTCCAAACTCCAATTTAATGTAGTTTCCCACCCAAAAAGTCCCACAACGTCAGGCAAACTGTCACCAGACAAATGGTCAAAACAATGAACTGTATATTTCTATTCTGTTAATATGAAAAATTTAAAAAAAAAATTTAAGCACAAGCAAAATTAATATTTTTTATTTGAGTTATATTCATATTCACAGGTATGCAGGTTCTCTCCACCTGGATTTCAGAATCATTTATTTGATATTGGCACAAAACTTAACTATTGGTATGTTGTTTTTGTTGAGCAGTGAGCCCCACAAACATCAGCCAGTATAACCTGCCACCAGGCAGCAGCAGCATGAGCCGCTCAAACAGCATCCCTGCTCAGGACTCCTTTGACCTGTATGGAGAGGGGCACCCACTGGGTGGCAGCGCTACCTCCCTGGAAGACCGACCACGTGCCATTAGCCGCTCTGGCTCCTTTAGGGACAGCACTGATGAAGGTAGGAGACACATACACCATCTGTCCAACTGTATTTTAATAAATGACCTAACCGTCTGACTAAGAAACCTTCAGAGATCATTTAAGGTTCTTTACTACTTTAATCACAGATTGAATGAGTCCTCATTGAGTCTGCGCTCTGTCAGGATGTTGTATTGTTTATGTTTTTGTGGGAAATGTAAGAGGATGTGATTGTATAGTCAGCTTATAAAGAAGAAATCGTGATTTAATCCGTTCTCAG
>JAQQZY010000005.1:43462828-43484092 GCA_030068375.1 Ostorhinchus rueppellii
TTTACTATAGAAAAGTACCAACAAGGCAGTAAATAACAGAATAAATAAACTCAGTTTGAACTGACCTCTTAACTGTTATTGAGGGTACACACTGCTCAGATTCTTTCAAAACGATAACACTGAATTGGTGCTTCAGTTAAGTCCATTATCTGGGACATTGTTCCCAATTCTTTACAACAACAAATGTTTTACTGAGCCATGTGAATCACTAATCTGTCTCCATCTCTGCTTTCAGTCCATGGTTCTTCACTGTCTCTGGTTTCCAGTACGTCTTCTCTGTACTCTGCGGTATGTATATGCCCTGCTTCTCCTCCTACATTCAGACAAATACCTCAGCGTTAGAACTCCTGTTCTAAATTGGAGTAAATGTAGTGAATCCATGCGTATTTTTGTACTGCAGCCTCACAGTTCTACAGCACAGCAGCAAATTTCACATGCAAATTGCTCGTGTTGTCGTTTTATTTGTTTGCAAAGTAAATCTAGCAGAAAAGTGCCGGACAACTGTTGGGTTAGAAACCTAACACGTAGCCAATGTAATTTTCAGCAAAGGTGCAGATTTGTTTTAGGGAGAAGAACCAATTACTACTCACCTTGTATTTTTCCAGTTGTTTTGGCACGTTGCAGATGATCTGAGTGAATAGTTCTGTTTACAAAGTTTTACCCCAGGTGGACTTAATTTGTTTTTGTGATTTTCATAAACCATTCTTCATTTTGTTATTTCTCTCATTGTATCCACGTCAGTGCCACTGATATTTCCTCTTGTTCAATCTCATTTTAATGAAACTTTAGCAGGAATCTGAATGTGTGCGTTGCCAGTTTTCTCTTCCTATCATTGGTATTGAAATGCTGCTCATGCAACGTATTATAATTAATTTAAAAAATTGAATTCGACTGAACAGAACACAGACTCTGTAATCGTTGTCTAAACTGTATATTTCTCCCCAACAGACAGAGGAGAAAGCACACTCAGAGGTAAGAGGAGTAATGTCTGTCTGCCTGTCTGTCCGTATGTCTGATTGTCTGTCTCCACGTCTGCTTCTGGTTAATTCATTGCCGTTTCACGTATAGTTGCAGATGTTGAGCATACCCAGCAGGTGACATTTAATTGCCTGGCTCATGAGCGTCACAAAGGCTGCTGGGTTTAGAAAAGCAACTCTTCCTTGTTTTGTTTGAATTAGTTGTTCTTTCTCCAGGCCACATGCATGTTTTGCTGTTTGTTTGTGTTTTGCCAGCCATGCTTTCTGTGTCTGTATGTCTTTCTGTTTGTGTTTCTGTTGCAGTGCATCTGTAGTCAAAGTTTGTCTATGTCAGTCAAAGCACAAACAGTGATATGAGACCAAACCACATTTAGGAGATTTGGAATCTGTTTGATTGTAGAAAATACAACATTACTCCAGAAACGTAATGGTGGATAAAACGGGACCAGATTCTACAAAGCAGTTTAACCCTATGTTGCATTGCTTCTTATTATTAGTGAATCATTTGCCTTTATTTCATCCTGATCATAAATAACTACACATTTACTCATTCCAAAACTGACAATATGCAAAGGTCATGCATGCCCTTTGACTCTTTTATTTAGCTTCAGTCAACACTCCTGTTCAGTTTATCACTGATTCTTCTTTGGGTTTCATGTTTTCTGATTCTTTTACACATTTTCTCTGTCCTTGTTTTATTTGTGCTTTAAACTTCAGAAGCTTGGATCAAACAGTAATAGCAAATGCATTGCTGTGTTTTTAAGCCCCGCCAAATGAAGGGAGTGTAGCATTTTGGGGACAGCTCACTCAGTGCAAACTGACAATCAGAGACTTAAATCTGAATTTCACTGTGTGCCAAGTATCTAATAAGAATGTATTGTGTTTCAAACAAAGCAAAATGTTGCATGAAACGGTATTCTTTAAAAGTGTATCCTCTGTTAAACCCATTGTCTTGATAATAAAACCAAATGAGTGCTGAAATTAAAAGTTTCTTTATGATTGTGTACTCTCTTGTGTCGTACATGACAAAGACACATATCTGGCACTTTGGTAATGATGAAAAAAACAGTATCAGATATTTGTAAGTACTATTTGACCCATGTCAGTCCTATTTTCCTGTATTTCTTTCTTTTCTTTTTTTTTTTATGTTCTAATACTAACCATACAAAAACCAGTGGTGTGGCTTGTGATAACCTTTGTCTCTCCAGCCACTTCAGTACATGCTGTTTTGATGAAAGCATGCAACATAGTGTTAATTTTCACTCTTCTCTTTTCAATCAAGGGCCAAACAGTCCAAAATTCCACGGTAATCCCCCCACACTTTATGTTCACACTTCACCCCAGTGTTTTTATACTGTATTACGATGTAAATACAACAAAATGCACATGTTTTGCATCAGACTTATCAATACAGGAGTTGCAAGTTCAACGCCTCCTCCCAATACATTCAGATTTTCTGTGTTTATATTATTCAGTGGCATTAACCATACATTTGTCTCTGTATTTTCTTCCGAAAACAGCAAATCAGAAAGCTGCGTCGTGAGCTGGACGCCTCTCAGGAGAAGGTTGCGACCCTGACGTCTCAGCTGGCTGCCAATGTGAGTTTGTTTACTTGAAAAGACGGCATCAAAACAGTCAGCTCATTTGCATGATAACCTGCAGTCAGAGAGCTTTTATGGAAAGCATTCCCTATCGAGGCTCTGGAAGGAGTGTAAATCTGAAAGATGCCCACTAATTCTTTTTCTTTGTGTTTGAAGCTTCTGTGCATATATTTAGAATTCAGCTTGTTTGATTTTGATGGTGTCTGTTTATATGCTTATCCTTAGAAAGGATGTTTTCCTGTTTGTGTGTCTGCGGTACAGCGAGGATTCTCTCTTTGCTTTTGTCTCAGCCAGTGGGGTTTAGACAAGAACAGGAGCCTCTCCCAAATTCAACCAAGCAGAGAAAATCAAATAGAGATAGACGGGCAGAGAAAGCGAACAGGGAGATGAGGATAAGTGAATCTAGACTCAAGCGCGTCATGCGTGGGAGAAACAGAGTGAGATTCAGAGACCTCCAACCCCCAGACGGAGATGTCTTTGTGCTGAGATGCAGATAGATCGACATACTGTGTCTGAATCTGCTGCCACCCCCCAACCCTCAATGCCAAGTGCGTGATCAAGCGTGGAGGCAGACAGGGTCTTTGCTTTGGTCCAACGCTTTGATCACAAAGTTGTGCGGAGCCAAAACTGTAGTGTAAACTGTAGACAAAGTTGATAAGTGTAGAGGTGTAGATGACTTTATAGAGAGTTAGAGACAGACAACTTCAGGTTTTTGTTTGGAAATGACATGCCTCATTTATCATCACATTTACTCTATAGCCTTAGGGTGAAAAAAAAAAAAAGAAAACTTGTAAGTTTGAAGTATAAAAAAGACCTTTTTCAAAGATCAGTTTAAAAGAAACTTGTGTTTTTCTGCAGCAGTTGAAGTAAATGATATCTTGAGGGGAAACATCCCTATAGGTGTCTAAATAGTTAATTTTTCAGTAAAGTTTTGTTGGAACCGACTGAAGCATTATTTGGGTGAACATACGACAGGAGGTAGGACATTGTAAACACAATGAGAGAAAATGAATTTAACAAAGGAATACAGAAAATTCTAATCCTAAAAAGTGTTGATTTTCTTCCAATAAACAGACATAGAGACAGACAGTGTTTAGAGGCTTGTCAGATTTTAATGGGACACTTAGTAAAATAATTTTTTTAAAAAGTGAAAAACAAGTGAACTGCGTGGGTTATGGGAGTATACAGCAGATCTTCACAGGCTGAAGGTATGTGCTCTTGGTGGACAGATTGGCAGTGAGCATCAATCTAACGTGAGCTTGTTCACTAAGCTCAGTGTGGACAGGTTTTATAAGAGATATCAGCACTTCAGGACGCTAGAGATGAGGACAATTCAGGGGCTGTAATAAAAGAAACCTTACTGTCTGTGGTGTCATGTCTGTGTAAACCAATAAACAGGTTGGCATTGTATCCTTTAGCTTTCACAGCAACGTGTGTGAGACCAACTATATGTTCCTACACCATATACAGTATTTTGTCTAAATTATAATGGTTTGTCATGGGAGAGGAAAGCAACAAAAAATATATATACCCAACCAAACTTACAATGAGAATGAGGATTTCTAGAACACAGAAATATGCCTGCACATGTATGACAGACGTAAAATATGTCTGCAACATAATTCAAAATGTAATGACAATAATATAGACCAGGGATTCCAAAAGTGGGGTAAGTGTACCCCCAGGGGTATTTGGAAGAAGCCCAGAGGGTACTTGAATTTTTATTTATTTAAATACATTAAATAAGTCATCGTGTACTGAACAGAAAGTAAATAATAAGAATTAATATGGAAATATAAAGCACTATAAATACAATCATATAATAGTTATATTGTCAATCATCTTGTTTAAGCTTTGGTAACATTTTAAGAACATTTCTATTTTTCATCTTCTATACCCGCTTTATCCTCACTAGGGGCACGGGGGTACATTTCTATTTTATATTATTAAAAATGAGTTTATTTGAATGCCAAAGTAATTATTTTTATTGATGAAAGGTTCATTTATTAACTAACGACCAATGTATTTATTATTTATTCATTTAATTTTCATATCAGTTTATATTTTGCACTCAAAATTTACTGTTAAAAAATGTGTTATTTCTTCTGTATTACAATTAAATATATGTTGTTTGTTTACAAAGTTTTTACAAATATAAACAAAAAACTTTGGCACAGGAACAAATTTTGACATGTTTGTTTCAATCAAAAACGCTGAAGGAAGAGTTGGCGGTACTTGGTTAAAAAGGTGTATTTCAGGGGCTACTCCACTGTAAAAAGTTGGAGAAATCATAGCTGAAAATAAAACGCCAATTAACCTTGTTAGCATATGTGTTGGGGATATTTATTTATTACTTTTATTTAACCAGGAAAACCTCATCGAGATGAAAAATCTCTTTCCCAAGAGTGTCCAGGCCAAGACGGGCAGCAGTACATTAAAATAGTTACAGACAGACATAAAACTTTCATACATAAAAACAAAAACGAGTTAATATAATATATAAAACACAAGAGCAGGTAAACCTCTAAAATCAATGTTCTTAAAAGTGCCCACAGATTAAGGTAAAGTGCATTAGACAAAACATCTACAGCCAGATGTTTCTGCCTCCAAGTCGTTCAACATCCTCTTGAAGGTGTCCAGTGTAACCAGATCTTTAAATTTCAGTTCTTTTTGTAATTCATTCCATATAAATGGAGCCGCATATCTGAATGCCTTTTTCCGCTGCTCACTTCGGACTTTAGGAACAGACAAAAAGAAAAAATCCTTTGAACGAAGATTATAAGTGACAGTGGTTCTCCGACTTATGAAGGTCAAAAGGTAGAATGGGAGCAGACCTAGAATAGACTTATAAATGAAAATACGACAGTGGCTAAGTCTGCGAGCCAACAAAGAAGTCCATCCAACACGAGCGTACAACAAACAAGTGTGTTGGAGAGTTCAAATTGGTGATGAACCTCAGAGCTCCATGATATGATGATAATATGAATAACACACACCATGTATTATATCCCGTAACAGTGTTATAAAGCATCCAAACACCAATGTACATGTCTTGTGTCCTCCTCTGCTAAGCCATATGCCAACAGCGTACAACAGTGACCCAATATGCTTTGAAGCTTCCACTTGGTTGAAAAAAAAAGGAGCACATGCGGTTCTCTGGCCATGCTGTTGTACAGAGGCTTCATCACACTCTATCTACATGACAGCGTGGTGGGCTGCTGGTGTTAGAAGCTTATTTTATCCTCTGTGGGGAGTGTGACTACATGGAAATGTCATCCTCACATGCTCTCCACCCACAGTCCAAAACTAGACTCTCAGGGTGCCAGACCTGCCAGAGACCAGCGCTTACTCATATTTGATTCCGCCACACGTACAAAAATACATACAGATGACCACCCACAAATAGATAGTTGGCAAATGGACACTCAAAGGAAGCAGCATGCACATAACAGCTGCTTTAGGTGCATATCACAGGCTGCATTGTTCACTGTTGAGTGACACATCGTTGTTTTTTTGTCAGCTCCTCAAAAAGAATTGCCTTGTTTTAAGTCACTTTGAGATCAGGCTGGTTCCTTAATGGGATTGCTACGTGTTCAATATGTTATTCATGTAACATACTTTTTACATAAGGTCTATAAAGAGCGTGTTTGTGACTTTTGTCGATTGCGTATTTAACACCTTCACAGATCCAAGTTCCTGAATGAATATATACATTTTTCCATCTATTTCTTTCCATAGAGAAGCAAAAACTGTCAAGTGGCTGATAGCATTCTTATTTTTATCTCTGTTTTCTCAAGAGAGGATTACAGACAAAATGTGCAATGATTGAGGTCGTCTGATCTCTCATTTGTCATGCCTGTGCATTCATTATTCATTTACCCTTTTTTCTGTATTTGTTAATACAGGAAATTAAAATGTGGTCTCAGAAAAAGTGTTAAAGATATGTCAATACTCTTGCTTACCCTGTTCTTGTTGAAATGAGTCCTTCATTAGGAACACATTTGCTGCAACACCATCATGTTGAATTCCGTCCACTCAACAGGAATCATTTCAATTAATTCAGAGTTTTATTTTGGCTTTATTTGATCAAAATTAAGCAGATTTAGCAACGCCACCATACTGTCAAAAAGGTTTAGTAGAATAAATACTGCCAAACTGGAGAAGTGTTGTAGCGCTCTGCATTTTTTTTTTCAGAGGATGAGATTTTCTGCGTTGGCTGACATTAAATTGGGTTTATAAGTTCATGTAGGGGCCCCTCCTTCCCTCTCCTTCTCCTTCACTGTGTCGTCCTGACCTTGTCCCCACTTTGTTCCTGATTCAATGAGGCTTTTCCCCTCCCTATCAGTCTCTGCTCATATTCTTTTCCTCCTCCTTCTCCCTTGTTTTGGCTATATTTTTCATTATCACCCCCCTCCCAGTCTTGCAGTTTCTACAGAATTTAGCCCAGCAGTCATTTTTTGGCTTGGTCCTTTTTGGCCGTGATGGTGTGCTTTGCTTCTCTCCACACACGTCGTCCTTGTGTAAACCTGATCAGCTCCTTCAGATGGCATCCGTGTCTTTAACTCCATCAGTTAGCACTAGCGTCGAAGACTTCTCCTTAGGCAGTTCACTAGTCTGGCCCACCGTCAACCTCTACCCTAGACCCTGGGATCAGGACAAGGGTCAGAAAAACAGGGGTTCAGGGGCCAAGTGTGGCTGTCGGGGCCGCGCCCCGGGACCAGGACAGATGGTTCAGCCGTGGGATGCATTAGAGCCTGATCAGCACCTCCTTCAGAGCGGACAGGTGGGCAGGGGGTGTTGAGTCGTAGTTCACAGGGAGAGTTGGAAAGAGATGTGGAGCTGGAAGGATGCATTCAAACAGTTGGCATTTCTAAAGGTCAAGACCTTTGTGGATTTAGCCAGGGACACAGAGCAGAAGAGGCAGCACTGCGCGTGGGTGGGTGATTTTCTTTCAAGACTTTAGGGGTCCGAATGTGCTCGCACAGATACATAGTGGAGATTTGACTTAATCCTCTGGGGTTGATTATGAGTTCAGCTGCATGTTTGAAAGCAGGTGTTTTACATTTTCTGTTTGTGTGTGTCTGTGTATATTCTTCAAACCAACTACTGAACTGATCAGATTTTAAACCACAGACATTTATGTAACCTATCTATAATGCGTACTGTAGCACCATGCGTTTACTAATTATCTTTTGCTTACAGTATTCTTCTCTCTTTATGGTGAGCCGAGGAAAAATTTCCACCCTGGTGGACAATAAAGATGTATTCTATTCTAGAGCAGAGATTGTCTGATCTGTCTGGGCACGCTGCCCACCTCTCTGTGGCACAGCAGGTCTGACAGGTGTCTTAGAGTCTCTTGCTCAGAATGGGAGGATGAGCTGGCAGTGCATTAATACACAAACACACAGAGTTTACAGGCACACATGATTACACATAACAATGACCATAAGGCTTCAGCAGACATCTGAATATAAACATACATTCACAGAAAACACATGCATAAACAAATCCATGCATACACAAAACACACACTCAGCAGAGCAGATGGTGTGATGGGACTAAAAATGTGCTGTCTTCACTCAGTTTGTCACCTCTGGATCCTCAGGTGACAGATAAAGTCAGGGAGGGCAACCTCTTTGAAACCTGTGTCTGGTGTTTGAGTCTTTCTGTCTTGTTTGTATGTTTGTGGGTGTCTTTAATCCACAGTTCAGACTGACATCAACATCACTGGTGAAATTCATCTAGAGAGTACTCGTAGAGTTTAAGGAGAGCAGGCTCGGATACATAATACACAAAAATATTAAGCAATATTGAAGTCATATAAAAATCCCAGTTCAAAAACTACCTTGAACTTATGCATTAAATCCTTTTTTAACCAGATATCCTAGCAACAGTCCTTTCTAGCGTACAGGAACTTCAAAGCTATTGCCACTGACCAGCAGAATGTCTTCTTAATCCTCTGTATGAACTCTTTAAAGGGAAGAACTACTTTTTTTTTTTTTTACAGTTTATAATATTTTATGTACAAGTATAAAATGATATGTGTATTCTGTAGATTGGGTGAAACCCAACTGAGTCAGTTCTCAGGTTTCCAAAGTAAACAATCTGTTTTCTGTTTTGGGATGATTGTTTTCTCTCCAATGTCAGACAGAAAGTTTACAAGTGAGGAATCAAGGTTCAAGGTTACTTTATTTAAACCTGTGGGTAGATTTGTTTTGCAGACAAAGTGATTGCCTTGGCATTACAACAAAACCCGAATGATGAATGTTGAAAATGTTTTTCTGACAGTTCTTGAAAACCATTTTATTCTTTGTCCCTCATGTTATAGCCTACTGCTTTTGTCTTTGCAAAGAGGAAAGAAAAAAACAAATGTTCCAGTGACTAAATGATATATTACAGAGTCTGAAGACTATCTTTGTGTTTGCTTGTGTCTGCAGGCTCATCTGGTGGCAGCCTTTGAGAAAAGCCTGAGTAACATGACCTGTCGCCTGCAGAGCCTCACCATGACTGCTGAGCAAAAGGTACAACAGCTTAGCTGTGAATTTCAAATACACGTCATAAAACACTCAGAGGCAAAGGGATTACAGGAGGGAGAAATGATTAGAAACAGACAGCAGTCTGACATTGGCATAGTGCTGTGAAAAGTAATAATATGGAAGTCAGGAGCTGCAGATTAAAGGCTTTTTTTTTTATCTTGAACTTTTGCTCTTTCTATTGTAACTTTAATATTTAAACAAAATTGTTGTTATTGTACCTTCTTAAACATTTCTTGTTATCTTCAGATTGTTCTTAGACTAAACTGTTGTCCAACTTCTTCATGGGTATGAGAAGGTTCAGCAAGATATTGACAAAGATTCCATTTAAAACCACCTATGCTTTTCAAAAAATACTCCATCATTAACTGCTCACCAGGTGTTTTTTACTTTCTTCCTTTAGTGGTATACTTTTTTTTTTTTTTTTTTTTTTTTTTTTTTACAGTGAGAGGTTTCAGAGGAGATCAAATGCTGCTGAAACACTGATCACAGCAGTAGCAATATGTTCAAAGATATATCTCTACCACAGTTTATGAATGCTTCCCTCTGTTCACACTCCCACACACATACAGGGCTGATGAGCCCTGGCAGCCTTTTAATCCTCTATAAATTAAAGCAGACTAGGATCTGGTGGGATGTCTTTGTCAAACAAGGCCCTCCCAACTTTTAATTAAAGTAGAAACCCTATCTGCAGCCCTCTTTGGATTTTCAGTAGAGGCTGAATAGGAGCCTCCTCCTATCTGACTGTGTTGGTTTAACAGAGAGGAGAACTTTTTATTCTAAGTAGGAGGTGCTATGGGGTGAATCCATTTTGAGACTCACACTTGTTAAAAAAAAATACCCCTATTCAATTTAATTGAAAGCTATGCATGTAATAAATGGGGAAAAAACTGTGAAGCTCATGCAGTGATTTAACACTTTTCCAAAATGTATTTTTGATGTGTCATATGCACCTCCTGAATGTTTGCGCCAAAAACATCAAATAATGTTTGTCTCTAACCCCCCTCAGGAATCTGAGTTGGTAGAATTGAGGGAGACCATCGAAACGCTGAAGACCCAGAACACAGACGCTCAGACCGCCATCCAAGTGGCCCTCAATGGTCCTGACCACCTACACAAAGGTAATCAGCAGGGAGCATTGGACCGAAGTTCTCTCAGTTCTTCTGACATTTGAAGGAGGCTTTTACCTAAAATACCTTATTTCAGCCTGATTGGCCCCAGAGGGAATTAAACCTCTAATAGCTCTGAAGTGTTTGTGCTGAATAGGTCAGTCTGCAAAGCCTTGATTAGCCATGGAAACAACTTGAATCAGATATGTAATCGTTTTTCTGAAATGACCTTTTCAAGTAGCCAGCCTCCTCTCACCTGCAAAGTCATGCCAAGCTGAGCCTGGCATAGCAGAGACAAGTAAAATGGCCAAACCCCTTTTTTAGTACACTCATGAAGGCTTTGTCATTTCCAGACCTGCGGATAAGACGGCAGCACTCTTCAGAAAGTATGTCCAGTATCAACAGCGCAGCCAGTCACTCCAGTATGGGCAGCATGGGCAAGGACGCAGAAGACAAGAAGAAGAAGAAGAAGAGCTGGGTGGGTAGAAAAGAGGAACTGACTCCAAATACAGGGAGAAACTTATTAACATATATCAAATACGACAGAAAAACTAATTTACAACACTCATTCTGGATTTCACTGTGCATTAGCGTATTGTCCTATTTTACTGTGAGAGAGTAAATCTGTCTTTAGGAGAAGGATTTGCGATGAAAGACTTCTAATCTAGACTTCTAATCCAAATACCTGCCTTAAAAGATTATGTACCTTCCTTACATAGAAAAAGGCAGTTTTTGGCAGAATGAACAAAAGCTTATTCGACTCTTAAAGTTAAGAATCCATGCTTATAGTAAAGGCTGAAGTAACATCCAGTCGTGAGTACTTACAGGGGTTCAAACAGAGAAGACAACTACTCTGCAATTATACTTTGTGACAATGTTGGAATTATAAATCCAATCACAGCAGCTGGCAAATTATGTGGAAACAAACAAAGTGGCTGGTAATAATGAACTCAATTTTCAAGCCAGGGCACTAAAAAAGCCAGACATGACAGAAGAAGCAGTTGAAATCTTGAGTCGATTGAAAAAGTTTGGGCAGATGCTTAAACTGTAGGAGTTGTGAAGGAAAAACACTTCCTTTTCCTTCAAAATCTGCTGTCAAAGTGCCTTTTGTGACAGCTTTTAATTCCCTGGTTATTAGAATAGAGACGTTTGGAAGGCTGAAAGACTAGAGGATATCTAGTTGTCTCACAAAGTTTACTTCTGCCAACATTGCTCGTGGGAAAACAGATACTAAGTAGGTTTCTTTATGCCTGAGATTCCTTGTGTTTCCAAGATGTCCTTGCACCTGCACTGAGGTTGAAATTTAGCCTCGGGCTTTTGCCGCATGCAACACTTGCCTCCCTCCCACTTTCTTCTTTTCTAGGGACTGCAACCATAGATATCTACAAACAAAAGCACTTAAGTCAAATAACCTAAAATATACATCCACATCCATACAATGCTTTTCTCTCCCTTTAGCTCTTTCTCTTTGTGATTTTACTGTTCTCTTCTTCACTTTCTAATAGCAACTCGGTGTCCCTGGCTGAGGGCTGTTATTTGCTGCAGCCCCTAGAGTCAGACAGATGACACTTTACAAGTTCAGCCTCAGCCAAAGAGCACAGAGCCAAAGCCAGTGCTCAGCCTCTACTGCAATGCAAAACGCGTGTCCTTGAAATGAAATGCATGCTAACAGCCCAAAAGTTCATCACAGGCTTTAACACTCTAAGCAGCCGTGTTGAGACCCGAAAAATGCAAGTCAGCCCTATGAATGCAAATCAATCTGTTATTTAAGCGGCAATTAATTATTCATCTGAATATATTGTGCCTGGGTGGAGACAAGGATGGAGTGGAGCTGAGGATAGTGAGATGTGAGCAGCAGGTCATGTTCTCAGGGCAGCAGCACAAGGACAGAGTAATGAATAATTAGATTGGCTTTCAAAATGACTGACAGCTGCAAGGATCTGTCCTGCTGAAATGTAATGGACCATGATGCTGATTTTTGGTTTGCCTTTCTGACGCGTGACTTTACAGAAAACTGTGTTACTGCACAACAATAAGTATGAGTCTTGAGCGCTTGCAAATGACATGTTAGAATATAGTGAAATCTTTCCAATACCTGTCGATGGGGGCGGGACCTTTCTGTGTGGAGTTTGCATGTTCTCCTCATGTCTGTGTGAGTTTTCTCCAGATTCTTCCCACCATCCAAACACATGCACTGATAGGTGAATCAGTGAATCTAAGTTGCCCATAGGTGTGAATGTGAGGGTGATTGTTCGTCTCTATATGTCAGCCCTGTGATGAACTGGTGACTTGTCCAGGGTGTACCCCACTTTCACCCTTAAGTAGCTGGGATAGGCTCCAAGTGACCCTAGTGAGGATAGAAAGCAAGCTCAGAAAATGATTGAATGATTGAATATAGTGAAATCTATGCACTATTGGATTGATTTGCCCTGTGAAGTCACAACATTGAAACCAATCCCAGCATGCAAAGGGTGATGGTATAAAACACTGGATCTATTCACTTGAGCTGCAAACTTATGGTCCTTTTCATTAGCCTGGTCAGTGGATTTAATACTGAGAAAATACTCTGGAATTGGGCCAATCGCTATAAAATAGGCACTATTTATTCTGTACCGAACCAATCACAAGTCTGGGGGGTGGGTGTTTCACAATGCCTCGTATGTATCGACTTGTTTTTGTCACGAGTCAAAGTCAGTTCCAATTTCACAAATGTCTTTACAGCTGTTGTCTGTTGTTTAGTCATTGATTGACTGATTCAAAAATAAGGGTTGAATTGCAGATTACATCCTGTATTCTCAAGTTTCTCTGACAAAAGCGACCGTAATCATTCACCAAAGTTCCCACCAGACTACCATCACCGCACACCATGATGGAAACATGCTGAGCTTTGTTGACATTAGGGATCTCCACGGCGCATAATTACATCACATCCGTCTTATCTGTGATTGGTTTACTCGACACTTGTTAGTCCCGCCTTCATATTTGGATTCAATCCCCACAATTCCAGACGGATTTCTCATTGAGAAAGATGGATGGCTGGCCAGGCTATCTTTTCTTATTCATTTTCTGTATCTTTGCATTTTTTGGGCCGACATCACTAGTGGAACCATATACTCAGAATGTGCTTCATTACTATACAAGTCTGCCTTTTTTTTTTTTTTTTTTGACCAGCAGTCACACAGTTTTGTAATCCATATCTTCATTTATGTTGTATGTCAGAAATCAAGTGAGTAAACGGGGGACGAATCATCACTTCCAGAAACCTCAAAGTGATAATAACACGTGTTTTTACAGTCAGAAAGCTCTTTAAAGCGTTCACATTAGCCTGTTAGATCTAACCCAATGAGTGAGAGGTGGTCTGTCTGCGTGGCTTAACATTGGGTGTGTTCTGCATCTTCAGGTGGCTGATTCCATCCCAGCTCAGGTCAGTGGCTTCCAGAGTGTCTTCTGTATGTGTGCAGTGGTGATTCCTCATCCTCCCGTTCCTCCCGTTGCTCTCTTTGCTCCCTTATTTCTTCCTCCTATTTCCTCTCTCAGAGCATCCTCTTCTTTACCTTTTCTGGACTCGTCGGCATGGATACAGCAACCCTCCCCTGCCTCGCCATTCCTATTTCCTACCCTTCCTCATTTTGACTGCCTGTTGAGCCCTAATTTGTAGTTCCATTAAAAGCCTGATCTCCTTTTTTCCTCCTCTCATTCCATCTGTACTTATTGCCTTGCTTTTCAACTTCCTCTGCCTAAACCAGACAGTGACCATTGCCTGGAAACAGCACGGCGTGACTTCCTGATGTGGCAGGATGTGATGTCACCTGATGTTATATCTTAGGAAATAACATGATGTGACTGTGAGGGTATCCTACTGACATTAATAACCTTCCTGTGTGTTTCTGTTATATGTCTTACAGTTACGCAGCTCCTTCAAGCAAGCGTTTAGCAAGAAGAAAACCAAATCTCAATCAGCACATGACGAGATGGAGGAGATGACCGATTCGTTGCCATCCTCACCCAAACTGCAGCATGACAACAGGCAAGGCAGCATCGCTACTCTGCGTTCATCACCCTCCACCACAGAGTGAGTTTCTACATGCAAGTGCTGTGAAAGCATCATCTTCTCTGCTACTTTATGTTCGGTCCTCATATTTATATGTCAATCCTCACCTGGCTCTTCTTTTATCTCTCCACCAACCTCTCTGTTTAATCTTTTCTTTAATGTTTCTCACCTGCTGTAGAAAGTGCGTTTGTGATAGCAAGTCCTCCCCAATTTGGACACCTAAGAAAAAGCAAAATGGTCATGTGGTCTACAAGCACAGATCACGGTAATAGGCTCTGTGTGGTGGCACTTGGCATGCTCCCAGGGAGTGTGTGTGCAGTGGGGTGTGTTGGTGTGACTTTAGTGAGGCGGACAAACCTCTTCATGCCAAAGGTTTTATGAAGAAGACTGAGAGCAGTGCAACCATGCTGATGACACCTATAGCTATCAAACAAAGTGAAAAATGTTCACTAAAACCATTTACTGACCAGTCGAAGTGTTACTAAGCATCTTGGTTACCACAAAAGGTGCTTACAAAGCATGAATATTGTTGCTGTGGGAGCGGATTGTTGATTTGAAAAAATACTTTTAGTCTGGTGGAGTGTAAATAGGAAGGATTTGCTGTCCCAGATGCCTCAGCTTCCTGTTCACCTTCATCTTCACCTGCCTGTGCAGATTTCACCACTGACTTCAATTTCCCTCTGAGCTTCAGCTCTCGTGTTTCCTTTAAGTGTGTATCTTCTCTCTAGTTTGTGTGTGTTTGATATAACCCTCGAGGTGACCCCACCCCTCCTCCTCCGCCCTGTGTGTAACCACATTGCAGGTTATGCGAATGCACGGAAGCTGAAGCGGAAATCATCCTCCAGCTGAAGAATGAGCTTAGGGAGAAGGAGCTAAAGTTGACAGACATAAGACTGGAGGCACTCAGCTCTGCCCACCACCTGGACCAGATCCGAGAGGCCATGAACCGCATGCAGGTCAGGTCATTCACAAAGATAACCACAAGTCAAGTCCATTAGAATATAGTAAAGACTTAAAATATATCATTTAGACTTTAATACCAAATCACTGAGATAACTATAGGTACATATTTAATTTCTTTTAAGTGTTATTTCTTTTTTTATTGTAATTTATTTATTTTTGGTTTGTATTTGTTTATTTAATATTATTTTATTTATTTTTGCTTTTGCTATATTATATTATTTAACGTAAACTCCATCTGCCTATTTAGGTCTTGATATCAGTCATGTTTATATGTTGACAGTTTATGTACATTTCCACAGTGACCGCACAGTAAAAGAGATGCCTTTGGTCATGTTGTTCTGCCAAAGCTCAAACAGACAAACCCTCTTTCTGTCCAGTCTGTTTAGGGGGGATGTAATACAGTCGAAAAAATTACTGGACCATCAAAAGTCATCAAAAACAATGGTTATGCAATCAAGTACTAACTCTTGTGTGTATAATGTGACTAAAACAGACAGAAAATAAATCATGGAATGTCTAAAAGCACTGTTTTTGTCAGTACAATGACATAGATATTGATGTAAGACCTGAAGTGATTTTAGTTATTATCAAGAAAACATGGAAAATGGATAGATATCAGCTCTGAAATGAAACTACTATGAGCTTTTGTTGTTGTTATTATATTTGTCCAAACAAATGGACCTTTAGTTGGACCAGGCATTAAAATGAACAAGAAATTGAAGAAAAGAAGGGTGGTCGAATAATGTTTTCTGCAACTGTATGTATGTCCCTACTTTGAGGCACTGGACCATGACATTTACCAATCAGAACATCAAGAATGTATTCATTAGGTTACATTGGGATGGCTGAAGGACTGACACAAATACACAAGTACAGTCACATCACATGTAGCGTATAAGCACAGATTGCCTCCCACAGTTTGTCTCTTAAACGGTACTGGGTTTTTACATGGTTGCCACCCTTTCTTTTACTATTATATTGCAGTTACATGGCTGTCCACATAGGAGAGGCTAAACTGTCAGAAGAACATTTGTTTCATGACATGCAAATATACTGAGTTTGCATGGGATATTCAAAAAGACAGACTTAAGTTTTCTCCTTGCAAATAATTCTATTTTGTATATTTATTTCACACTGGCAATAAAAGCCACACACCACTTCTTAGTGCAATGTTCAGAGAGCACTTCAAGTTGCTGAGTCATTTCATGTAGCTAAAAAAAAAAACAAAAAAAAAACAAAGCTCATGTGAAGAAAAAAGATTGTACAGCGTATCAGCATAAATGTCTTAGTAAAGAGGCTCTTTGTGGTGTCGATTGCTTTGTCTGTAGAAGCCTATAGTCTCCTCTTAGATCTGGGGATCATGTAAGGCTCTTTATCTGAGCCTGAACCTTCAGTACAAAGAGAGCCTTGAAGATCAAAAAGCCGCTTATAGCCCATAATTCCAATAACACTGATCCAGAATAACAACAGTGGCCAGCCTGAATGCAGGAAATGACTTTGAGGAGCTTTTTAACTCAGTGATACCACAGTCATCCTTTTATGTGATTGTGCAGAATCCCGAGTCTTCACATGCTCTGGCACTTAAGATATTTTCTTTTATCCTTAGTCTTCATTAATATTTTTTTTTTTACCTTGCGCTTCACATCAAGTTAAAATAGCCAAACATTTTATTCATCTTCGTCCCTGTATTTCATTCAATTTTATCAGCAATGAAAATATTCGATTCCATTTTGACATCTCATCCTGGATTGGAGTGTATGCCGTTCACCTTTATCTTTAAAACAACTTTTTCTTCACATTTTTGTCATTATAACAGAATGAAATTGAAATACTCAAAGCTGAGAATGATCGCCTCAAGTCCAGCGGTAATGCAACGCCAACGGCCACGCCCGTCAAGACTGCCAGGCCACCCTCCGAGACATCCAGCACATCCTCGTCATCCTCACGTCAGTCCTTGGGGCTGTCGCTCAATAACCTCAACATCACTGACACCATCATGTCAGGTCAGTTCAGTGTCTGCGCTGGTGTCTGTGTAAATCAGTGTTAGCAGTCTGCTATTTGTCCTGAGCTCTGAGACCCGGAGGTGTTGAAGTGTGTGAAATGGACTGGGCATAGTATTTCTAAGGCAGAAGGAGGTGCTGTTCGTTTTGATCCAACATTTACCTTATTTAAAGTGCCTTCAGGATCAGAATCATGTTTATGGCCATGTAAGTAAACAGGCTTCTGTGGTTTGGTACATACATAGAGCATGGAGTAAGTAAAGCAGGGTACACACTTAGAGATTATAGGACTGTTTTTGTCTAGATTTTCCCCCTTCCTGATCAAGGACGGCAAATGCCAGATTATTTTATGTCTTATAAGATTATCCTGTGGTCTGAGGTGTGTTAAGAGTGAATCTGTCCCGATAATTGGCTCCGAAATGGGTTGGGGCCAACAATCATTAACTCTTCCACTGCCATCCACATCCCATAGACAAAGGCAGCGGAATGGGGTCAAATTGATCCCAAGGAATACACAAGGGTTAAACTTATTCAATATTTACAACCAAAAATCTTCGTGTGTGGGAAAAGCCGCCGGCTCCCGAGCAGAGTCCACTTTTCCAAACCCACACCTGCCTGTACCTGCATACATTAGACCTGCAACCCCACCTGTGATTAAACACATTATCTACACAGTAACTCACTTTTAAGGGCTTTATTTTAGGCTAAAACACATGCCATCAATAAATCTCTAATATGTGCTGCCCAATGACGTCTGTGGCCGGATGGTAACAGAGGTGAAGGTCACCTAAATAAAAGAAAAGGATAACTATAGATATTATGAGACAACTACGTAATTGTAAGAATCTAAAAAAAAAAAAATGTGAGCAGGGAATATGATTATTCTTCACAAGTTCTTCAAAGGTTATAAATACCTTATCAGAGAATATTTTTTTTAAGTGGTGATCCCAAATTTCAAAGGCATTTTCATTTACAGAAGGAAAAAGCATATGATTTCTTTAAACAGGAGTGCATAATGATATATTGTTTACAAAAAATATCACCTGAATTAACTCCAAATTTTAAACAAATGTATGATAATAGGATTTGGGGAGAAACGAGGCATGGGTACAGTTATTGGCAGTTTTGTGAAAAGCAAAGCTTGAGGGGAGGGTAAGCTTGGGCTACAGGATAAAGGACAAGCAGTCAACGTGAACATTGAGTCCCTTCACATCATTACTGACCGTGCAGGGACTCAAACTGTCAATCTTCTGATCTGAAGTCAGACGCCTTATTAGGCCACACAGCCACCTGAACTTTTATCTTCACGTGAGGGGTCTGTAACAGCTATAAACTCTCATCAGATTTAGAAAATCCTTATGCGTGTACCCTGTTTAAGAAGCATGCAGTAAAAAATAAAATAAAATAGAATAAAGTAAATAAACAAGTACGATAAAGTTCAGAATATACAATATACATTGTGGACAAAGCCAGTGGGTTGAGTGGGACTATAACAGTTCCAGTTATGGTTCAGACAGTGCAAGTAACTGGTCAAACAAGACATTGCATCACACTCCAACATCCTCTGCAGCCAATTAAACCTCACTTCCAGTTTTGAGAAGGGTTGATTCTTGGTAAATAGAGTCAGGCAGTGAAAATCTAAATTTCCAACCCCGACACGATAAGTGCTGATCTCTATGTTTAGTTAAGCTGCTAAGTTTATAGTCTGCATTAACTCTGAAGGCAGAAGTTTTTCTCCATGGTATCAAGTTGGATTAGCTCTTGCCATACTTCCCTCAATAAATGTTAGCGAATCATATTTACACAGAGAAATGATCTGGAGGAGCTGTATGAAATGAGGAAATGGCTGCTCTCTCCTCTGTGAGATCTGGTAACACAGCAGGCGCCTATTACACACATGCTCGTACACATGCACACATGCACATGACAATCTCTCCAGGCCTGCTCCATTTGAGAAGTGAAAGAGTTTGTCCCTCTCACTTGTCCTGTAATTAACATAGAAGGCGTAGCTCTCTCTGAGGACATGGGCCCTCGTTAATTGATGGAGGGATGAGCTGAGAGCAGTGGCGCGTGGGAAGACGAGTGGGCCAACGGGTCGTTATCACCCCAACACAGAGCCTACAGCAAAGGAAAGCCAGCGGAATACAAAGTACCCCCTCCCATTCCAAAATGGAGTGTTTGGAAGACAAAAAGAAGCAGACTAAGTCGTTGGGGATGTGGCAGGGGCTTGTTATCAAAGGTTAAAGGTGGCAGAACGCTAAGACAGACTGTACAGAAGCACAGCTCTATACACACAGGAACTTAGTATACGTGCTGCAGCTTCATACTGACAATTTGTACCAATTACTGATAAATAAAATACAGCTTCTCAGTAAAATATCACAAAGAAAAAAATACTAAAAAAAAAAACAGTCAACAAGCCTAGCCTCAAGATTTTTAATATTCTAAGAGACGGCTGTGACATGTCTGCAAACAGAAACAACTACTGCAAAGCACATAAAGTGTAGTGAATGTCATTTGCAAATGCCACACAGCGAAGTTATTTATGTCATTTACTCTGAAGGCATCATTATGGAAGTTTTTATGACCGCAGGTAGGAGACATCTCTGGTCTTTTTGACGTTCTTCCACAACTGTACTCTAGAAGTTGAATTTACGTCTCTGTACTCCCGTCTATGTAGTGGAGCTTCATCAAGTAACGGTCCCACAGAGTCCAAGTCGGAGAGCGGGCAGAATTGGAGTTGCACCAAGTGTTTATTATTGTACAAACTAAATCCTGAGTTGAAATCTGCAGAGACAGCTGACATTATCGCTCTGGGACACCACTTTTATATTGTAAAAAGTAGGTTGGGTTTTAGCTATAAACCATACTCCTTTTTTCCTTTTTAATCATATTTTGAACATTATTCTAGTCGTGTTAGAAGCTTCACTTCTTGGCTTCATCCCCAGTAGAGTAAGTTTTTACTGGTGTCTGTCTGGATTGGACTAATGTGTATATATATATATATATATATATATATATATATATACACAGACACACACACACACACACACACACACCTTTTTCCCCAGTATTAGTTTATCATATATAAACATGTAACTTATTTCCTAGCATGTCCGAAATTTCCACTCACATGTTCTTTTTTGTTCACATTTTCAAAACATTCTATGGGCACACATTTCCTTTTTTTGTAGTGGTTCTCCCAGGAAAAAAAACATCAGTTACTCTGGTACAATCTTCACATTACACTAAGAATTATTTCTGGTATGCAATGAATACAGGTTGAATACTTTTGAATACAAATTCAATACTTTTGATTAAAATGCTGGTTTCCAGGACACCATGGCACTTTTTTAATATCAAGTTTGTGCTTCTGAAAACTCTGATATTCATGAACTCATCTGAGAACTACATCTATTACAAGTAGGGAGTGATCCATCAATAACTAATGTAGAACATCATCGAATGAAAAATAGAACATGTTCAGGAATTCTGTACCCATTATGCATTTACATCATGCATGACACAATGTATAAACCACTGAAGTATAGACTCCTTTACCGTTAGTAAACAGACGTGACGTCACCGGCATGCGGGCGCATTTTTGACCCAGAATCGACAATGGTGGACCACAACGGGTTATCGGAATTAGTTAGTTACGCTTTTCCAAATAAACACCTTCGGATGCTTGTATTGCGAAGTGTTTGGGGAGAAATCAGTCTGCCTGCCCTAAGCACCACAAAACATTTAGCTGGTGCTAACGTTCAAGTTAGCGATAGCTGGGGTTGCCAGCCACCAACCTGGACATTTCAAACTCAATCGATCTTTTTACCTGTATGCAGTGGTATCCTCCATTTAGCGTCCAGAAAAGTATTTTCAGGGACAGATAATACAATTCCGGGATATTGGAAAAGCCAGGACAGGCGGGCGACAACACTACCACTAGCCCACACTTGTAGCCTACACTGGAGCTCACGGCGAGTTAGCTAGCCCACGACTCATATTTCTACGATTATTAATCTACGATTCA
>JAQQZY010000005.1:43486625-43515175 GCA_030068375.1 Ostorhinchus rueppellii
CGGGGAGAACATGCAAACTCCACACAGAAAGGCCCCAAGGATCGCCCGGGAATCGAACCCGGGTCCTTCTTGCTGTGTGCTAACCACTGCACCACCGTGTCGCCCTAGACATAGACATGTTATCTCAAAATCCTGGAACTGCAGAAAAATGTGCCTGAGATGAGATGGGTGATTGGAATAAAAATTACAACAGGGACTGAAATGGGTTTCTGTTTTAGAATCAAGTCTTGTCTGTCTGTTGGGAGTAAAAAAAACTTCCGCTTTTCCATCTGTGCTGGCCTACATGTGAATTATATGCATTCATCCCCTCAAAGTTTACATTCTGTAGACATTGTTCACCAGGGGTTTATTTAGAACTTTAAAGCTCTTGTTCATTACTGTTCAGATGTCTGACGTGTCCACACCAAGAATGAGGCATCGGGGTATGGTCAGCTGGTTACATAGGGTAAAAAAATGTTCATCTGATAATGAGTCAGCCTACATTTACCTGGTATATAAGTGTAATACATGGATGGAAAGGATATTTCTAGTACTTTGAGGCCATGCAAAGACATTTGTAAATTTCAGCCATTTTTGATGAAATCTTTCTGAAAAACATCTTTGTTACGTAGGATAAAAAAAACTACATCAAAAATGTTCCAGTGTATCAGACATTGCTGTTTTCACTTGAAGTTACCAAAATTAACATTACCATAGTGTCAAGTATATTGTTGACTGCAACTCCTGCAGTTTTGGTGGGGGAAAAAAATTAACCAATCTAGGACTGGAGGATATCAATATGTAGGGAATTCTGGTTATGAAGGGTAAGGTGTTTTTGGTTACATTAAATTCTAAAGTCCTTGAGACTGGTAATCCAAATTATTTCTCAGGCACAAATAGTTTAATAATATCCCAATATTATACTTGGAGTGAAAAAATATAAATAATATTTAAAACCTATAATCAATAAGGTTGATATATAAACCAGTACTCTCTTGGACAAGTAAAGTATGAGACAAAAAAATGTAAATATGGATGTCAAATATAGTGCTTAAAAACAATGAAAATCAATCAACTCTCATTTTTGTGTAGACATCATTTAGAAAGAGTAAAGTGGGTTTTAGAACTCCCTAACAGTTATGTATCAGCTAAAAGTGATAAAATAAGTCTCTGTTAAAGGGTTTTGTTTTGTTTTTCACTCATATTCATAGTGGCCAGACTGTGCCCATCAGCATGTTCTCATGAATAAATGTATCTTGGGTCTGTGTCTATTGTGTCTTATATACTTACTGTGTTCTGCTTGGAAACCAACTACAAAATGACCTGAAACTTCAGGAGCTGGTTTGAATGGACACTTCTGAAGGGAATTCACATGATCTAGAGATAGAAACAAGACATAAACAAACAGATATTTTATATTTGCCTTGTGTTGCAGGATGTTTGTGTATATGTACTTTTAGTTGCAAACTGTGTTAATATTATATAACTGTTATATTGCTGCGTATCTTGACTCAGATGTTCTTGTATATGAGTCTTTTCTGCTTCAATAAAGGTTAAAAACAGAAAAGAAGAAAACATATTGTTGAATACTTTCCTAACGACACAAACCTGCCATTCTCACTGGTCTTCCTCTCTGTCTTCAGGTATAAAGGAGAACAGTATAGACAGCCTGGTGTTTGATACGCTCATTCCAAAACCCATTATCCAGCGGTACCTCAACCTGTTGATGGAGCACCGTCGCATTATCCTCTCAGGACCCAGCGGCACTGGCAAATCCTTCCTGGCTGCCAAATTAGCCGAGTACATCATTTCCCAAATGGGTCAGGAGGTCACTGAGCACAACGTGGCCAGCTTCAATGTTGATCAGAATTCCAGCAAGGTAGAGAATTTTATCAGTTCTACTAGTGAAATACATCCCACCAAACCTAACTGTATTTTATTATTATTATTATTTTTTTTTTATTTATTTCAAATATGCAACAAGACAAGTAAAGACAAAAAACACTTCTATATGAACATGACTTAATTTGCACATTCAAAAAGGAGTGGGAGGAAGTATAACTTAATCCCACCCCTTTCTACACAACAGTCTATCTTTTGGCTTCATATCAACCTAATATACGAAAGTCAAAATCCCTTAAATGTTTGAAAGTAATTAACCTCACTTATCATCCTCACATACACACACACACACACACACACACACACACACACACACACACCCTTATTATCATACCAGAAAAGTAAATAAATAAATAAGTATATACATACATAAATCCTTGAAGGCAACACAGATGAATACACAATAATGTAAACGACAACAGCAATCAAACAGAAAATAACACACACACAAAAATCAACAAAAACAAAAAAACAAAACAAGAATAACAGAAAAGACCAGACAGCGTATGGATGTAACGTCAGTATTCAGACCCTCTATCTTTGTACTGGGACCAGACCATCTGTTTACAGACAATATGGCCTAAAACCAATATCTCGATATTTTTAGACTATATACTGCGATACATGATTGTCAATATTCTGATTTCTTCTCTAAAGCGCTGTAAAAATGTTAAATTTAACCCTATGGTGCATAAAATGACACCAGGAAAATATTCAAGCAGTCCCTTTTAGTTGGTTTAGTAAACCTTTTATTTCAAACCACAAACTTTCAAGAAATAAAATAAATAATAAAATGATATGCATGTGTTTACAAACAAGGACCTGGAATCTGGAACCCGGTACTAGTTTTTTAGTGCCACCTCCGCTGTGGTTCCAAAATGTTGGAACCGATACTAAACCATGGCGTATAAACAGTGCAGACCACTGATTGGTCAGACAGTTTTCTCTGTGACACCACTGTTTTACAAACACAGATACAGAAGTACACTGTAAATACAGCGGTACATGAATCCACATGATGACAGCCCAAAACTGCACCATGGTCAGTCGAACAGATTCAGTCTTTGGTGGCAGACGTAAAAATTCAGACAAGACAACACGCAACAAGCGAGTTTTCAGCAACTCTGAGCAGATGACACAGAAATAAATGCGCTGCATCGGAATACAGAATCGAGCCGAGTCGAGTTGAGCCGGTACCACATAGTGGAAACGCGGCTAAGGGGTAAGGAGTCGAGCCGGTTCCTCCTTCTTCTCCTTTCAGCTTTTCTCTTCAGGGGTCGCCACAGCCGTATTAGTGTCTGTTACCAGTGACTCGTAAACCCCCCGGTGCCCTTTGTTTTGTTTGCTTTCTCTCTCCCTATCCTCCAAATACAAAACATGCCTGTGCGCATGAAAGTTTTCTGGATGGGGGGGCATGCTGCTTGCTGTGAGGAGCCATAGCAGAGTGAAAGAAGCAGAACTACATACAGACGTCTTAAACATTTATGTGACTATTTGTACTCAGTGGTCACGATATAGTCATTTCATCCATCCCACGTGCAACAACTCGTGATATATCGAGTATATTTGATATATCCCCCACCCCTAATAGACCAGTTTAAAATGGTGTTTATTTTGGCATTGCTTGTATGTATGTACAGTATACTGTATATGCAAACATTCACAAATTCACAGTCTCTGTTGCATTGCATTATGGTATGTTTTCTGCTCTATGTGTAAACTATACTAGATGACATATTCTTACTGTGGATTTCTTCGCACATGCTCATTTAATCCTTGTAAAAAAAAAAAACATCTTAGTAAAACCCTTTGTACTTCAATATAAGAGACTGAATTAACAACCAGTGACACGTTCTCTGATCTTTCTGATCATTCTGGAGCACAAGCATTTAAATAATGGGCCTCAAATGAAATGTTTTTTTTTATGTTTTTAATTTCACCAACTCTTGTCATGTATGATTATTTTTTCGAGACTTGTAATAGACAAGCATGTATTTTCTACCCGACTGGAACATCACCTTGTGGACTGGGATTCTGTTTGTTTTTAGCTTGGATTTAAGGTAGTGGGGACTTGGACCATATTACTCTAGTGCTCAGTGTTCACACATTCAATGTTTCTTTGTTCAGGACCTGCGTCAGTACCTGTCCAACCTGGCAGAACAGTGTAACTCTGAAGAGACGGACATGGAGCTCCCCACTGTGGTCATCCTGGACAACCTGCACCATATCGGGTCCCTCAGTGACATATTCAATGGCTTCCTCAACTGCAAGTACCACAAATGGTGAGTCAAGGTCGTTGTCAAAGGTGGTGCACCAGTAGCTTGAATACTGGTCACAGCACAACTAGTTCAGATGAATTTAATGGTTACTCTCCCTTGTTTTTTTTGTCTACACTGTGACTGTCCAAAGAAAGTACAAATACCCCCAAAAAACAGTTTTATATTTAACTTTGTGAACACTGTAGACACTCTGTACATATTAAAGCAGTGAAATAAAGCAGGATAAGGGTACTGTGGCAGAACTGGGCCATTGGAATAAAACTTACTAAGAGTTTAATGCTACAAACATGCATCTCAAACACACCTCAGATCAGGATTATACATACACGAGTATTATCAGTGATCTTGCAGCAAAGGAATACACATATACAGTACATAAGTCTTTCAGGCTGGGACTATGACCATATGTGTTGGTGTCTTCTCTACACAGCCCATACGTCATCGGAACCATGAACCAGGGTGTTTCCTCATCCCCAAACCTTGAGCTCCACCACAACTTCAGGTTTGTGAGAGGCCGTTCAGTCGCCTTTGGTGACATTCTTTAAACTCTCATTCTACACTTGCGGAAAAAATTATTAGACCACCCTTGTTTTCTTCAATTTCTTCTTCATTTTAATGTCTGGTACAACTAAAGGTACATTTGTTTGGACAAATATAGTAAGAACAAAATTAGGTCATAAGAGTTTAACCCTTTAACATCTAAATCGATTTCCAATTGTGGAAAAAAAATTTCATTTGCATTTTTTCTGTCAAGTAGATCGTACTTTGGTTGCATTTTGGAGTGGGGGGGAGGGGGTTTGATGTGAATTTGCATCAATGGGCGTCAAGGGGTTAATTTCAGAGCTGATAACTATCAATTTTCCATGTTTTCTTGATAATACCCCAAATCATTTCAGTGCTTTTAGGCATTCCATGTTTTCTTTTGTCTGTTTTAGTCACATGATACACACAGGAGTTATACTTGATTACATAACAATTGTTTTCGATGATTTTTGATGGTCTAATAAGGTTTTTTCACGACTATATGCCTCAGTTCCTCTTCAGTGATGTTTTGCATCGTCATACATTATTGATGTTAGAAAGCAGACATGTAGTTTTTGTTAGATCTATTCCCTCATCTGTCAACAAAAGCTCTTGATTCCATACACATGTAGTATCTCATAGATTGTAAACTAAACCCATTCTTCCACAGGAACGTTGTAATTACTTTTCTTGTATAAATAGCTCTGTTAAATGAAAATGGTTTGACTATAATGCATGTTTATACTGAGTATCACTTCTTTTTGCTGTGTTTGACTAGCTAATGATTTGGCAAATATGCAGCTGTTAGGAAAGTTTATCATTGGGGAGACATTAGTTTACTCAGAACCTATGATGATATAAAACTATATGGATCATGGAATTACCAGAGATAGCAGAAGTTGTGCGATCTCTAAAATGAGCTGTTTGAGATTCTTAATGAGTTTCTACGCTTCAGCATTAATCATTTGTGCTGCTGTAGATGGGTGCTCTGCACAAACCACACTGAGCCGGTCAAAGGTTTCCTTGGTCGTTTCCTGCGGCGGAAGCTGATAGAGACGGAGATCGATAAGAACATGCGCAGCAATGACCTGATTAAGATCATTGACTGGATCCCCAAGACCTGGCACCACCTCAACAGCTTCCTGGAGGCGCACAGCTCATCTGATGTCACCATAGGTCGGCCTCTCTCTTTTCTAGTCTGCATAAACCAATGCTGAAGCCTGCATAGTGGCTAATTGTTTACACTGCTTTACTACGACACAGTAAAGGCTGGATATGTGTTTGATGTTATGCACCTACTCTTCAAGCCAGTCCTCAGGGGATGGTATCCTGCATGTTCTAGATGTTTCCCTCTTCCACCACATCTGATCGAAATGATAAGCCTATCATCAAACCCTGCCTGATAGCAACCGCCAGGGGTCCTGGAAGAGGGAAACATCTAAAGCATGCAGGATACCAGCCCTCAAGGACCAGGATTGATGTTTTTAAGCATTTGGACATCTTCTTCTTGATCATGTGAATACTCATAGTATTGTATTTTTTTGCCCTTATAGGCCCCCGTCTCTTCCTGTCCTGTCCTATGGATGTAGAAGGCTCTCGGGTTTGGTTCACTGATCTGTGGAACTACTCCCTTGTGCCCTACCTGCTGGAGGCTGTCAGGGAGGGGCTTCAGGTACATCTGAGTCACAACTAAAAAGAATTTGTCAGTAAATGTATGATGACTTTATCAGTACATGTGTGATGACAGGTTAATACTGCATGACAATGGCCCTTTGTTCTGCACAAATATCATGAGGAGCTACTGTACATTTTCAAGACTTTCTTCTCCACCATCTGTGCCATGCAATTCTAAACCACTGAGACAAAAATGATTCTCCCACTTAAAGGATTTGGTTGTCTGCTCTCCTTTCACAAAACCATTAGTGCTGTGCATGACTGTGGCAAACACAGGTGTTCACATCATTTGAGACGAGTAATAAAGCTGAAGATGGCGATAATCACTATCCCCTCTGAGTTTAATCCCTTCTCAAGCAACACAGTGCACATGACAAACTGCATACACTACACAAATACAAATAGATCTGCTTGGATATGTCTTTCTATCAGTATATCCTCTTCTTAAATTATAAATGCACCTCCACTTTCTCTCCTGCAGCTCTACGGCAAAAGAGCAGCGTGGGAAGATCCATCTAAGTGGGTGAACGACACATATCCATGGAACGCTGCCTCTCTGCAGCAGGACGGCCAGTCGCTGCTGCAGCTAAGGCCAGAGGACGTGGGATATGACGGCTACAGCTCGTCAAAGGAGGGCGCCTCATCTAAGCAGGTGTCTCAGAGTGACACAGAGGGAGACCCCCTGGTGAGGACGATGAAAAACACAAAACACTGCTCCTGTTTGTTACTCTTTGGCATTAGCTTAGTTTGTCAAAGCGTTTCACAGAAGCTACGATACAACTGAAGTAATAACAAAGCAGAATGTTGCTGATTCAATGAGTTACCCTTTTCAAGGTAGCAGGTTTCCATAGAAACCTGGAACAAATATTACCATAGCGTGTGCAAAGTGACAAATATAGAAGAATAAGAAGCTCATGAAGATGGCTGTTAATGACCCACACACAGACTGAGGGGAAATAAAGGGAGACCAAAGGAGAGAGAGAGAATTCATTTCCATTTGTTGGGTTATTGCAGCACAGGAGAAATTAAAGAGTACTCATCCAAAAACAACCAGTCTGATTTATCGAATGTGTATTCATGTGTGTCTAGACGTGACCACTTTAAGTGCAGGTGTGCCAAGGCTCGTTTTAGGAACACTGAAGCAGTACAACAGCATAAGCACTGCGGCATTATTTAGACCATTAGCTCTGAGGTTAGAAGTTCTGCTCTTTTACTGCAGTGATTTACTACAGAGTTTTAAAAGGACCTTTTATCAGATGTAAAGTATAAAAACACAAAGTCTGTAGGCCATTAGACTTAGAGGTGTTTTAATAGGTGTTTCATAGTACAGAAATGACTCTGCTCGCTTGATATGCTTTTTATTTGATATAAACAGAAAGGGGTTTTTGAGTCGGGGCTACAGGAATAACAAAACAGACGCTGATCAGGGATAAGGATGAGTCTAACAGTAAGGTTTCATGTTTTTTATGTGTCTGCTTCCAGATGAACATGCTGCTACGGCTGCAGGAGGCGGCAAACTACTCCAGCACACAGAGCTGTGACAGCGACAGCACCAGTCACCATGACGACCAGCTGGATTCATCGTTGGAGTCAGCGCTATGAGACCAAGAGCTACAGTGGGACACGTTGAGCCCTCGAGCCCCTGGACCTCATAAAGCCAGGAACCTTTGAACCTCCATCACTCGCAGACACCCCCAAAGTGCACAGATGTATCAGACATGAAAAGTTTTATTTTCCAAAGTGGGATATACACCATTTAAAAAAAGTTTTTAGATAACAGAATTGCAAATTATTGTATTACTTACAGAGCAGTTGCCGACCTGCACTTGCATTGGTCAAAATGAAAACCAGTGAAATTAGCTGAATTTAATGGCTGTATAACATTTTAGAAAGCAACTTTTCACATATGTGTTGGAGGGATGTGTCTGGTGAAGGAGAGCAGTTCCTCTGAACTTGACTTCTGAGGCGTAAACCACACTTTGTGCTCAGCCGTGTTGAGGCACAGTTCACTCTTTCAGTTTTCACCTTGGGGTCAGTTTTTAAAGTGTCAGGACAATGATGAGCGTAATGAAACTGGATTTTTTTTTTTTTTCAAACCCAGTTATATCTTCAGATGTTTACAATGGGGGGCAGCTTCTGTTGTTTATTCTTTGTTTACAGAGGTGATTTTTACACAGACACATATTCATACAAATGCACTTAAGTCACAGGCAGCAGCAGGAGGCTGTCATTTAACCAGAGGCTTTCACTAGTTGCAGCTCCACTGCGACCAAACAATCCAGCCTGCCAAAGTGTCCCTGAGCAAGGCACTGTATCTGTACCACCCACAGGGAGGCTGGGCTGTGGTTTAGGGAAACAAACTGAGTGTCCAGAGGCAGTTTCAGGTTGAATATCCTCTGTTGACCATAATGAAGGTTAATAGAAACAAAGGCTTCTTACCACCACTTATTGGTGTCCATGTCTTTATTTCTTTTTCTAATGGTAAATTATGAAAAAAAAAAAAATGTCTGTACCTTCACACTGGCTCCAGATGTGCTTCGTTTTGAAACTGACATTTCTGTAGAGCCTCCACAGCCCAGGTGGTGTCACTAAAAAATGACACCTCTGAGACACAGACACACGGCACACACCTCTCCTGCCATCAGCTCAGTGGTGAGTTCAGCCTTGTGGTGCTGGTCTCCTGCCCTGAACCTCCTCAGTGTCAGGCACTGCCAAGCCGCTCGCTGCCCTGCATGCCAACAACAAGCACAAAGAAAGCGCATTGTCTGTGGGTCATCCAGCCACATTGCTACTGTGAAAAAAAATGGACAAGTGCCAATGTTTCCCTTTGATTTACTGCCAAATGTGCACATAGACGACCATGCATGCACACACACGCAGACAGAGACACATAAAGACTGAGTTGACTATTTACAAACTTAGATGAAGTTGTTCTTGGCCACTCCACAGCCGGTTGTCTCTCCTTAGCTGTGAATGCATTGTGCACAGGAGGCAGGGCTCTTGTGTGTCATCACAGAAAAAGCTTGCATCCATGACAAAGCCCATTTTGCTTTTGGAATTTGCTTTAACCTGCATGGAGATCCACTTAAACAAGTTTAGCTTCCTGCAACAGGTTGAAAATGTATGTATGTGCCCTTTACTCCAAGAGATTAAAAGACAGAACTCACACATGTTTAAAAAGAATGAACAAATTACCATTAATATTAAACCAACTGATTATAAACTGACCTTTTTGAAGCTGATGATTGTTTAGCCAAGCCTCTGCACAGAACTCTGTGGGAGTCGCACACATACGCATTAGCAGTCTATTTGGTACCAAAAACCTAATACATACAAATGATCCAGATCAGCTCAAGAGCTGAATAAGGGAACAATGATACTGGTGCTTTCTCACTGCCTTAAATGTGCAAAAGTCTGGGTGGCATCTTTCACCTCCCATTAGCTATAGTGAGAAGAAGAGATGTCAATGTTGATCTGCTTCCTGCTACGTCAAAGATGCTGCTTGTAGTTGGATAAACAGCCTCTTTTTTTCCTTCCCCTCCCTCTCCAAACTCTCTTGTCTGACAGTCAAGTATAAAAGCTGAAAGTTCATGTTGTATTTGAAGTTAAAACAGACCAATATTGTAAAAACATTTAAAGGGGTGGGGTGTTTTTTAGTTGTTTATGGCCCAGTTGAGCTGGGCTCACTTGAACCGACAGGAGCACAACCAAACTGTTTGGGTTTTCTAGCCTGATGAGCATGTTTTGAGCTTTTTATGGGGCTGCATTGAGAAGAGACCTTTACCTTTATGTATGCGTGTATTGGACGGAAGCCATTTTGAATTCTGATTGTCCTCTCTTTGTTTAACGAGTGGGTTGGTTTTGCACACTTCAGGTGGGGGTGGGTTGTAAATACTTAAGTCTTGCACAGTGAATCAAAGATGCATTCTGCCCTGTTGATGTTACAATATGCTTAACCCGCTGAGTAAATTATTGTACTTTGAAAACAGAGAGAAAAAAAAGAAATGCAAAAACTCAACACGCTGTCAGAAACAGGTGTGTGTCTTGTGGTGATTGGATGTTTTGCCTATGCAGGAAGCATACAGTGTACAGTAAGAAAAATAAACTTTTTAACTCAGTATAATGTTTCCACTAAAATCACAGAAAATAGGCACTTTCCCAGTATTCTCCCATCCTGCCATGATAACCTCTGGATCTTCTCCGTCCTGTTATTCCTTCAGAATACGTTCTTTCTGAACGTATAAACCCAAGCTTATTGCCACGTTAGGCTTGACAGCTGTCTGAGGGACCGAAGCTGACCCAACACCGTACTGTATACATTTACCAACAACAAACAGGTGCTACTGGTCAATTAAAACCAACCACAGACCAACAAGTTATGCTGTCACAACCTCAGGACAATCCTATCCTCTACAATCCTACCTGTGTCCAGCTTCACACATGTCTCTGCAGCCAAGCATCTGATGGTTTGCATATGCTTCTGGCCAACACAGCCAGCCTTGTGTCTGCACAGGTGTGTAGTTGCATGCTAAGGGGGTCGTAACCGTGGTAACAGATTTATTCTGACCTATAAATACACCCAGTATGTTAAACCTGAGCTTATATCTCCCCCAGTGCAGTGCAAACACACAGTTTGACCCTCTCAGCTATTCCACACTCCTGGTGTAGACCATTAGGTCCCAAACTAGCTGTACTTCTACACCGCTACAGTGTACACCATAGTGTTGATGGTCAACTGGTAACTTTTACACTTACACTTGCAGTTACATCTCAGTTGAAAACCATAGCATTTACTCTGGTTTAAGAGAAAGTTTTCTTTTTTTTGGGTGAAACATTTGTCCTTAAATGTTTTATATTTTGTACATTTGTATGTAACATATCATGTAAATAGACAGAGACAGTGATTTAACTCATCTGGAGGATTTTGTAGTCTTTGTAAAGCCCTAATAAATGGTATTTGGTGTCACACAAGCAAATAACGCGTATGTCTCTTTGTCCAGGTTAAAGGTTTGTGTATGGTTGTAGAGGAATCACAACTATTAAAGCCAAAACTGTGTTCTACTGAAAACCATTTTTATATCAATCAATCTTTATTTATATAGCACTTTTTATACAGTAAAGCTGTAGCACAAAGTGCTTTACATATAAATTAAAAATGTAAAAATGTATACACCCCACACACTCTCTCACAACACGCGCACACACACAAGCATGGTTAAAAAGGACTGACTTATAAAAGGCTTTTAAGCAACTACTGAGGGGTCCAATAAACCGGTAACACATGGACACATTTTGTGTTCAAAAGTTTCTGTCGTGTAATCAGAGTAACTTATATTCATGTATTATAAATATTAACAAAATTTGGGGGGATAAAATATTTAGGTGAAAAATGGTAACGTAGATTTGAAATGCACATCAACTTTTTAAGCTTCACAGAAACATTCAAAACATATTGAAAAGTCTCTGTTTTATATGCACAAGAATGTGGCAACACATGGACAGGTTGCCATAGTAACACATTGATAACTTTACCATTGTATGCATCAACCCAAAATGTTGACTTATTTTTTGAAACAACAGGACAAGTATAATCACAATGTTGTATTTAATGTATTTAATTCTAACACCGTTCTTTACAACTTGTGCTGGTTCATACTGATACAGGTAAATTACAAATAAAGAGTCATTTCTCTGTAACAGTTCACAGATATCCTTTTTAAATGTGACCAGTGCGTGAATTTATAAGCATCAATAAATTTTATTAAAATTTAATTAAAATAATAGACAGTCTTTTGCATGTGTTTTAGTTAATTTAATGCAGCCGAGCAGAAGGTTCTGAACTTCTGTGCTACGTAAGGGGTATTTTAAAAAAGGATAACAGCTCCATAAAACAAAGATCTTTTGCTAAAAAATGAGCCCACTTGATAAATGATGTGAGCAAATGTAATTTTTCATGCTGATGTTCACGTTCGCTTAAATGGACCCTGAGGCAAAAACAGAGACTCTTTGGTCACTCAAGTTTCTTGATTACCGATGGAGATGATGGATAGGTGTTCACTGTCCTCCCCATGGTCACTGTCATCAAACAAAAACACTTCACACAGTTTTTATCAGCGTGAATATTACACATAACCCAGTATGTGCAATATTCACGCTAATAATAACCCTATAGTAGTTGGTTCTCTGAAGAAACTCAACTCAAGGCACAAACACCCATCCTACCTTCTATCACCTTATGCACAACACACAAATGATAAATTATACATGAAAACTTTAATATTATATCCACATTGTTTGTGTTCAGGTGAAAATACTTTGGTTTTCTGTATGAAGGAAACTAGTGTGGAACCTATTGGCATCAGTACATTGGTCCATACTGCAGTACCAGGTTACCGCCACATGAGGTCAGCCTTGACTACCTAAACCTTTCTCTATTTCATCGCTTCAACCTCTGATACTTTAGGACTTTATAAAGTGATTGTTTTTACAAAGTCTTTATCCTCATGTAGTCTCACCTTCTTTACTTACATATGAGGACATGATTATTAAGGCATGACCCCAATAAGTCTTTTAGAAATAACCCCACATTTCCCTAATTTTTGTTTGAGATTCCTTGTTCACTACTTCTTTTTAAACTCTATATTTAATTCATATCCACGCATTATCATCTAAGTAATGGTAAAATTCTTCATTGTATTGCGTTTTTAATATTTTGTTTCATTTACTTATTACCTAACTTTTTTTCTTGTTTATTTGATTTATTTTATTTGTTAATTAAGTTGATGAAGGGAGGCCTTTATATAAGCATATTAAGCTTTTGGCCTCCTTTGCACTATTATATTTCATTTGAATTTACTTGGGGTTTTTTTTGTTTTTTTTTTCCTTTAAGTGCAAATTTAAAAAAAAGAAAAAAAAAAGTCAAGGCTGCTTAAGTACCAAACTGTGTGGAGATCTTTAGTGGATCCTGTAAATGTGTGGGAATTAATTTAAATATTAAAGCTGCATGAAGCATTGGGCGGGACCTCGCACTCTGACCATGTCCGTACTCCCATGCCACCAACTGTTACCCATTATGCTTCACCCCATGTTTATTTCAATTATATATATATATATATATATATATATATACGCTTTCTTTGAAGCTGCTGATTTAGCTGGGACTTGAACCTCTGTTCTCTGTGTTCCAGGCTGATGCTTTGCCATGTGAGCTAAATGTCTTTTGTGTTTGGGCTTTACCTATTTATGATCTGATTCTCATCATCAGGATGTTCACATAACCCATGTAAACATAATAAATTGATGATGCTCACATGTTTGAATTTTGTTTGAGTCTCATATGTATGTTGAAGAAGGTCTTGGGTTTTCAGCAGTTCAAACTAGTGTAGTGGTGAAGGACATTTCCTCCAGAGCATGAAAGACATAGGCTTCAGAACAGAAAGACCAGGGTTCAATTCCAGGGTAGGCAGGTAGGAAAGAAGAATGAATGGGGTTAAGCTTGGGGGTGGGGTTTCCAGCATGTTCAGGTGGTGGTTAGTTTGGGGTGTCAAATTCCAGTCTACTTTGTTCTGGAAAAATAAAAAGCGAACAAAAGTTTTTTTTATCTTTTGGGTTAAAGACTTTTGTTTCAACTGGGACTTGAACCTCCAACCTGCACAGTCCAGTCTGATACTTTACCATGTGACCTACTTTTGGAGATAAAAGTCCCATATACTGAAACTAAATAAATATGACCTGTTAAATGAAAGATATAAGAGCAGAAAACATGAACAAAACAACAAACAGTAAATAACAACAGCACAAACACAAACAATCCCAGTATCAAATCCACACAACAGCAGCTGTTCACATGAATCTGCTGTGACGGAGTGAAGCAAAGAGGACACAGACACCGAGGTGAACGCAGACAGGACACCACAACCAGAACCCCTCCAAGATCCAGGGGCCAGCAAAGAGGGCCCCAAGGCCCAGGCAACCAGCAGACCCCACAGAGGAGGGGAGTCCCCCCCCCCCTCAGCCACCAAAGGTGGCTGAGAAAGGACCCAGGTGGAGGCCCCGCGGCAGCTGAGCACAAACCCCAGGGCGCCAGGGACATCAGCTGCCGCACCCCAGCCAGCGACCAGCTGCTCAGGGGTTTACAGGGCACAGGCCCCGAAGCCCCACAGGCCTGGGAACCCCCCCCCGTGGGGCAGGAACCCGGCCAAGCATCCCAGGAGACCGGGCCGTCCCAGACCGCCATGGGCAGGTGCCCATCCCGACACACCAGCCAAGCACCCCAAGGATCCCGAAGCCCCCAACCCCACCCCCCGCCTCCCATTTTAGTCTCCAAGGCACACAGACACATCCACACAACCACACTCACACAGGCCCCCGAGCATTCACACCTCCCATACATCCACACACACACAGCCACCCCATCCCTGGAGTACTGCCCATGCAGGTGCTGCCCACCATCCACCCGGGGGCCAGACACCACAAACCAGGTACATGCCACCAGAGCACCCCAGCCCCCCGGAAGACCGGTTAGGCCGCCCAGAGCCCCCCCCCCAATCGGAGCCCCAGACGGCCACACCACCCACCGGAACCTCTCCGCGACCCGCCACCCCACCGGCAGCCGCCACACCCCCAACACATGCACACATACGCATGCCCACACACACACTAGTCCTGGCTCCATGTGTGGAGCAGGCAGGTGGACAGCCAGCCCCAGCCCCCACCTCCAACTGCAAGCCCTGTGAGTACACAGCCTAGGACTAGCAGCCCCCCCACCACCACCACCACCACCAGCAGCGCAGCCAGCCCAGAGCCCCAAGACACCCGGCCGTCCCCCCTCTCCCCAGGCCCCGCCCCACATAGTATCCAGGAAATGAGGGTATGAAAAGATCCCTGCCGCCCCCTCCTCCCCACCTATTTATGTTGTGGTGTATGAGGTGTGTGTACAAGCGGTTAAAATTGAGGAGCAGAGACTGCACAGCACCAAGAGTGGAGCGGAACGGACAGCCTCACCTGCACAAACCGCTCCGCCCACCAGTCGCCACGCAGCCCACCCCCCAAGAGTGAATGTGTGGTGCCAGTGTTCCTATGTGTTGTGAATGGGTGTAATTAAAATTGGGGAGTTGGCCACCATTCTTCTTTATTTATTTCGAACATCCAAAGCAACAAAATAAAACAAAAACAAAATAATTTTTAAATGACCAGTATCTGTGTTCGAGTAAGAGTAAGTCTGAATTTGCATTGTCGAAAAGGAGTAGGAAGAAGTATAAACTTATTTAATGCTATCCCTCATGTACTTTTACATATCTTTATCAATAACCTAATTCATGAATCAAACAATAAGTTTTCATTAAACCCATTATACAGTTACATACAAAGATATTATCATAACAGTACATTCATATAATCAGATATCAGCAGTTCATCAGTTTTCTTCAATAGTTACTGTATATTTGTCAATACATATATTGAAAAGCTTGCCTTGAAAATGTGCCTGATACAAACGGGACTAAGTATGAACAAGTAATATAGAGATTGTGTTTCAACGATCAGTTATTTGTTTACCGGGAAGGGAACAGTTTTGACCAAAGTCTGCGTTACGTCCTCTTTTATTTTGAAAAGTTATGTCGTACTGCGCATGTCCACTTCCGGATACGTGCCTCAGCGGAAGCAAGAGCCATGAGTCCAACAGAGAAGGAGTCAGAAGATGTAAAAATGTTTAAATCTAAAGGAGCGCCTGTGTCTTTACCGGAACACTCGTACTGGTTTGACTTCTGGCTGTTCTTGCTGTTTGATATAGTCTTCTTCCTTGTCATGTATTTCATAGTCCCGTAAAATAAAGGTGAGTAAAGAAGTTTCTAGTTAACGTTTTGTGGGCGGCTACGGAAGTTGCTACACCTTCGAGCTAACGTCACTTTACGACTATGTCAAATATTGTTTCATGGCAGTGTTTTGTGGTTTAATGACCGTAATATTCAAAAGAAGAGGCAAGTTTTTTTTTGTTTTTTTTACGCTAAGTCTCTGTTAGCACACAACCACTACCTGGTGTATTCTGATACTTGTGCCTGGCTGCTCAAATATTTATCCAGTGGTTGTTCACATGGACTGTGGTGGTATCAGCGAGATAAAAAGTACCACATATGAACCCACAACACTCCTCATATATGCACTCACTGTCAGACTACTAGATGAAACTATAATAATAACACTATAATGATAATTGGGAAGATTTTAAGCCAAAATAAACGCACAGATTGGCCTCAGATTTAATTAAAGAGACATGAGATATGAAAGGTATGATTTAAAAATTAGAAAAAATGACCCATGATTGATTGGGTATTTGATGTATAATGACATGAAAAATATGTTTGGGCCAGATCAAGCAAAAGTGAACATCAGTGTCAAAAATGAAAGTTTTAGCTAATTTTTTAGCTTAAGAACTGTATTTAATGGAACTGTTTAAAAAATTTCAGTGGAAAAAAATATAATCAATACAAACTGAAACCTAAAACTGGCTAAAATATGCAAATGAACTAATGTTTTTTCTTGCTTGTTTCAGTAATATTTTAAGTCTGTGAATCTGTAGGAACTTATTATTCAACAGTACAAGAATATGGAAAGGTTATATACAGTCCAATTCTTTGTCAGTATGCTCTGCTATTAGCTGTATATATCACTTCAGTTATAATATATATATGTTAAATAAAACTTTGTGAGCATATTTGTAGTGATATAGTTCCATAGTCTCTTATTCTGAGTACTGAACAGAGGTACAAATTGCTGTCTCCGTGTCACGACATATTTGTGTTAATAAAAATGCATCATTTAAACAACTGTAGTTTAACATCAGAGCTAAAGCCCTATGTTTCATTTAGAATCAATTTCTTATAAGAACAGCATGTTTTGTACATTTGCGAAAAAGTGAAAAAATAAAAGATATTCAATTTGAGTCCCTGTGTCATGTGGCAGTAATTTAAATCTTTTTACCCCAAACTTTTGTTTCTATAAAATGTAATGTGTCATGTGAAAGAATCTACTGAGACCTATTCATACATGTATTAAACATGGAGATAAGGTATTTAAACACAGAGCTTATTGAACATGAAATGTGTCCTTGTGTCACCACTTGATCTGGCCCATTAATGCCATTATTTGTTGAAGGAGGTTTTCATTAGGCTTTTCAGGAACACTATGTTTACTCACGTTGACACACAAAATGAAAGGAAAACAAATACAGTTTTTAAAAAAATGTTATTTTTACTTCATGTATTTTTTTCTTTAGTCTAGATTTTACTAACTACATACCAAAGACTGAGTGCACAGTGCATTACAGTTTAACAATTTAAGGTGATCTGAAGTGAAAATTTCGATTGGAAAAAAATAGTTTTGTTGTTTTACTGCTATTATCCATTTATTTTTTAGGGACAATGCAGTCAACCATAGTAGACACATAGATACACACCTCTGATGGTCTGCTCAAACAGTAGATAGCATTTAGATCATTTCTAGCCCCGTTCTGGGTTGGACTTTTCAAGAGGAAAATGCATTTACGTGATAAACAGTAACTATATCAAGCAAGAAAAATAATAAAAAGCACAGGTCAGTATTAATATTTCAAATGATAATATGGGTGGAAGCTGATAATAGATACACAATTAACAGACTTCTTCAAACTGACTGTGCTTATATCTTTAACATACCCGATGCTTTCATTTTTTGCCTCTAATGTCACATTATAGTAATTGCTAAATACTGCTAAAAATGAAGTGCCTAATTTGTAATTTCCTGTATTTGAAGGTTTCCGGCCTATATCTTCAATCCTGAAGACATGGAATCCTGCCCTGCTGTGGATAATATTAACCCATCTCTGGCTAAAATAAACACCAGCCACATTATTGGAGATATCCCAAGGTTCTAGAGCTCAGACCAGAGGACTGTGACATCTGTGGATTGCGGATTGTTGTCGTACCAGAGATTTACAAAGCTTCTGCTGATGGTGAACTCTTGCTAGTTGCTGTGAATTGTCTTTCTACACAAATGGACTCATGCTGTGGAATGAAGAGATGCATCTGCTTTAAAGTCTACTAAACAATGCTAAGTGTTATCAGTTATCAGGTGAAATGTTACCGAGTAGAGCAGATTAGCTCAATAATATTTTTAATTCACTAATTGTGAATACAGTTAAATTGCACTGCATTCTGTCATGTATTTCTCTATGTGTTCCTATTTGTTTCTCCAATGTGTCTGTTAAGCTGAATACAACTAAGCTCATAGTCCTCCATGTGATGAGCCAGTGTGGAGTGAATAAAGACGCCGGAGAATGACACTGATAGTGTACCTTCACATCACTACACAAAGAACAATGTGTGTTTCCAATATGCTAAAAACCTGAAGATTTGCACAAAATACAGTAAACGAACTAAGCATTTCATCCATTACCTTTGACTCCCTATTTATTTAATCAAGACAGATTTCAAAGCTTGTCATGAAAAATAGCTAATTACAAGTTTTCAAAAGGTAACTAGTTTATTCCTTGTGACTTCATACTGATAATATTGAAATTGCACGCTAAAAATCGGCTTTTAATGTGCTTTCAAATTGGCATGTGCAGCCAAAAAAAAAACAACACATCTGATAACTGTTCTATTAAATAACTATAAAATATACAGTATTAACTGTTAATACGACCTGTGATGAACTGGCGACTTGTCCTGGGTGTACCCCGCCTTCGCCCTTAAGTAGCTGGGATAGGCTCCGTGCGACCCCCGTGACCCTAGTGAGGATAAAGCGGGTATAGAAAATGAATTGTTAATACTTTTATTTTGAAATTGGGTACTGTTCGCTTCCGGTTTGACGGAGCAGTGGTTTACTGTTTTAACGTCTATGCTACACTGACTATAAAGTGATTTTACATCTTCTGCATGATGGAAACGGCTATCAGTACGCAGCAAGTGGAAAATGCAGGTCTGTTTTACTCAAATGCCGGATGAATATGTTTCAGCTAACAGTTAATTTTCTTAGCTTTCTTGCAAAGTGTCGTTAGCCGCAGTAGCTAACAGCAGTGATTACATCCAGTTAATGGAAACAATCTGGAGGAATAGTCAAGGGAGCATCCTCAATATACAACTGCATATATGTATATAACAAATAAACAAATGGTTAAGGGTTATTTTTATTGACGTTAAGGTTTTAATGAGTCATTTGTTAATATTTGACAGTGTTAATGACTGAAATCAACACATTGATTTCAGTGTTATCTAACTTGACACATCACTTTACTGTGTTATTCACTCTGTCTGTCCACCCTCCTGTGTGTTTGTGCAGATATATTCCTGCCCCTGTCATCTCTGCGGCTGCTGATACCTCCTCTGCGGCTGCTGTCTGCAGCCATGTGGCAGGTGGCTCAGCAGAGGGATGTCCTGGATTATGAAAAGCTAGATGAGTTTGTGACTCTGGTGACAGCAACAGTCCCAGACCTGCTCAACCCAAAGCAAAGAGGAAAACTCCTCCTTCGACTACGAGCTAAAGTGAGCCTGTGAATTTGAGATGAAATTATATAGTTTTATATTATTTTCTTAATCATCTTGTTGACGCTGTCCACACCAGATACTTGCTGTGAATGTCACACTCCTCCTATTCCTATGTACCCTTCTGTCTAGATTATTCTTGAGTTGTGTAAAAGTGAAGAAAATGCCAACATGTTGTGTATACAGCCTCACCTAGAGCGACTGCGGCCACCAGGATACACAGGTGTAAGTAACAGCAGTATGTTAATGCAACCGTTCAGTCCTTTCTGTCCCTGAGCATCTTCATGATCTTCTCCTTTTAAGTACTGGTCAGATTCAACACTGATATGTAGGCATTGTTTTAGATGATCCCTCTAATAGTGAAAGTTTATTTCAGAGTGGGGATGCCGAGGTGGATGCAGAGGAGGCGATTTTCCTGGAGCTCATCCACACACTACTGAAGGACCCAGAGGAGAGGAAGCATTTTTACCAGGTGGTATAGCTTCACATGTGGTCTATCTGTGATTCTACCCTGTCAGATGTTTTGTATTTTGACTTAGCAACTGTTACCTTGATCTTTTCTAGGAAGTTTTTCCTACAGAATATGGTCTCAGCTATGATACAGATATGCAGCTCCTTGTGTGGGAGTTTCTTTCCAGGCTGGAGAAACTCCTGCCAGTGCCAGATCTTGGTCAGGTAAGACATATTCCAGATGTCTACACACTAGAACAGCAGTAGTAAACACAGGTCTGACATAGTTGAAATTCCTCCTGCTTATAATTTGTATTTCTCATTCAAGTTTGTCTTGTATAAAAGAACATTAGCTTGTGCCAGAATGTGTTCAGCTAATAGACACTGATGTCCTGTTCACTCTCTATATGTATTTCCATTTTCCATATAATTACCTGTTTGTTCTTGATGAAAAGTTTCCTTTTGCCCATAAACAGACAGTTTTATGGCTGACCTCTGCCCCCTCTGTGCTGAAGGACTGCTTACATGCTCTCTCTAATCCTGATGACCTCAGGTCACTTCTGCAACACCACAAAAGCCTTGAACACCTTGGCAGACAAGGTAGACTAAAACAAACTACCATGGTCTATCTAAAGTAGGAGGCAAACATCCACTTTTCACTAAGGCAACTTTTCATTTCAGTTGTTGCTTCTTTTAGTTCTTTTTTTATCTAACAGCAGACAACTCTATTTCAAAAGAAACTTTATGATGAAAAAAAAACTAGGTGTAAAATGCAAAATGTTGCAATGTTGCATAAAACAATGTATGTGTAGTAATGCCTTGTAAAGTCATTTATCCTATTCTCTGCAAAGGTGCCACTGTGGAGATGTCCACTCAGGTATTTGCCTGTGCTGAGTGTCCATTCTTCCATATGGAGGAGTCCTACCTGCTACAACACATTGAACAAAACCATCCTGAGCAGTACAACAAACTCCAGGAGGCTGCAGCAACAGCTCTTGCTCCCAAGAAGAAAGTTCAGCGCCCTGAGTTCCCAAAGCCCTTTCCCATCCATCACAGACCTGACCCTCACATGTGTCAAGAGTGTGGCAAAACTTTTACACGTGCCTCAGATGTGACCCGTCACCAGCGTACACACACCGGTGAGCGCCCATACACCTGTGAGGAATGTAAAAAGGGTTTCAGGAACTCTTGGGATCTGACAAGACATCAACGCATTCACACTGGAGAGCGTCCATTCCTCTGCTCACAGTGCGGAAAACGTTTCACTCAGATGGGACTGCTCAAGCTGCATTTTGAGCGAACTGCTTGTGGCCAGACTTGCAACCCTCCTCTCGATTTAATGACAGAGGTGGTGGTAGCAGAGGAGACAACAGAGAAAGAGGGTGGCCAGTACAAATGTCAGAAATGTGGTGAAAGTTTCACTAGTATCCTGGAGCGACTGAGGCACAGGCAGAGTCATGTTGTCAGGCGTCAGTACAAATGCTCCTTGTGCGAAAAGATTTACAGCCGAGCTTCAGACCTCAAAAGGCACCAGATGAAACACACCGGTGAGCGGCCATTTTCCTGTGAGTGTGGTAAAAGCTTTACACATGTGTGGCTCCTGAATAAGCACAGACAGATCCACACCAGAGAGCGTCCGTACCCATGCACAGAGTGTGGAAAGAGCTTCACTCAGCTCCAGATCCTCAACAGACACTTGCTTACTCACAATGGCCAGCGGCCTTTCCAGTGTTCCTACTGTGAGAAGAGCTTCACTCAGCTGGCCAGCCTTACACGGCATGAAAGAATCCACACAGGAGAGAGGCCGTACCTTTGCTCTACTTGCAATAAGACATTCCTTACACATGGAGAACTGGTGAGGCATCAGCGCAGCCACAGCAACTATCGACCGTTCAGTTGCCCACAGTGCCCAAAGAGCTTTAAAACCAAGCGCGCTCAAAGTGAACACCTCAACACGCACACGGGAGAGCGACCTTTTGCCTGCACACGCTGTGGGAAGAGGTTTGCCAAGTCCACCTCGCTTGTCCGGCATAACCTGACCCACACGGGGGAGCGGCCCCATCAGTGCCCTCAGTGCATGAAAACCTTCCTGACTTCTGGGGAGCTCCTCCTACACAAGAGGATCCACACGGGAGAAAAGCCCTATCCCTGCACATACTGTGAGAGGAGGTTCAGGTGCTCCTCTGACCTCAACATGCACATCCGAACACACACTGGGGAAAAGCCCCACAGCTGCCTGTTTTGTAAGAAGAGTTTCTCTACTTCTACGAGGCTTAAGCGGCACTTGCGCACACACATGGAGAAGGGTGTAATTGTAGAACCACTGTCTGAAACTAATGTTTTTATCTGATCATAATCATTTTTACTTTGTCATTAAATGTAAAAAAGACTTTTAATCCATTTGAATGTTTTTGTATGTGGATGAATATCTTTAGTTAATTACTGAAGGACTGTGATGGAAAGGAAATTGACCACCGCGTTGTCATAAATTTATGATCCAAAGCTCCATGTGCAAATGAAGAGAGGGGGTTTGCATTTTTGACACAAAGTAGGAATTAAGTTTTAGTTTATGAAAGGGGTCTTCATACACTACTAATATATTTCTGATTACAATTCAAAAACAAGATTTCCATGGAGTAATGGAATGATTTATATAGAGCTGACAGTGAGGCAAGGACTGATGATGAAACAAGTGACATTGTGACAAAAATAGGAAAACAAGAGAAGACAAGAGATGACAGTGTGAATAGAGCAATAAACTCAAGCAGACACAGACAGAAAAGAGATCTAGGATCAGTGACATTTAACTGTACAGAAGAACCAGAGAAAAAGTAGAATGGTAAAAGTCAGGAGAGTATGGAATACATTTTGTAAAATATGGGTGGATGTGGCAGAGCAGCCACAAAAGTGAACAAAATCCAAAAGATGGGCAATGAAAAAGGGTAGAAAAAGTCACAGGTTTGAAAACAAAACCAGTCAACAGTCTGTAGGACTATGTATTGAGATGACCTTACTTGATATTTGATATTATGATTGTTTGTTCATTCATATTCTGCTCATCCCACTGAACCCAGTCATCCATGGGTAAATGAGACGCACATTATGAACTACCAGAAGGAATGCCGTCTTGTGAATTTGGATCGTTTTTGCACTTTACTCAAACAGACGACATATTGATTATACTTCCAACTTGGCTTTCAAACATATTACTCAACTCAACTTAATCTATAAAGCAATGTTGAACCTAAGTTTTGTTGATCAATCATTAAAACAAACGATTAAAAACAAGCTCTCTCATGCTGAGCTAAAAGCCAAGGAGTACAAATAGGTTTTAAGACGTTGCATTTGGTTCATGCATTTTAAAACATTTCCCTGTGGTCTACATGATCTGTAAATTCTCTGCTTGGGTCTGAATTCTTCATTAATTCAACTCCACGGGTCCATCTTCAACCTATTTCTGAGTAATGACACCAGAAAGGTAGTTTTGAGCGCTGGCCCTTTAAATACAAATGAGCCGCTTCATGCCCCACCCCCTCCAGGTTGTTGACTGTGCTGCTTTGTCCTGTTCAACCAACAACTAAACATTTTAGGTAATCTGCTGGAATTTTGGACATATTTTCTGGATGGTCTACAACTGCTGCTGCTGGCAAACAATCATACTGTATTTGGACAAATGTTCGACTGAATTCTTGACCTTATATGTACAAATGTCATGATGTAACTAGTTATAGATGTAACAAATTACGTAGGAATTAAAACAGCTTATAGAAATCCCCTTGATTTTTGCCAAAATTAATATAAATATAGCTTTGCAGCACCTGGAGGGTTCAAATTAGAACCTTTTGAACAATTAGGGTCCAAACACATAAATAAATGAACCAAAGACTAATAAAACTGGGTTTATCAAAATATGACCCCTTTAAAATGGACAGTGACAGTTGTTTAATAGTTTAGGAACGACATGCGTCTATGTTAGATCATACGGTATGTATAAGATCACGTCTTAACTCATGTCATCACGCAGATACAGTTTATAATATGACTGGTTTTTGTACTGGTTGAACGTTTTTCATTTGTTCCATCCAAGTTTCCCGCCGGACCCTTTATCTGCTGGGATTTCCTGTTCCACCCACATTCTCGTGTCGCTTCCGGGTGGACACACAGCACTCAACTAGCGAGCCGACGTTGTTTCAACGCTGTAAACAAAAGTTATTAAACGGTTTAGGTTCGGCGACACAGTCAATAAAAAGACATGCATATCAAAACAGGTGAGTTTGGATCACTTTTAAATACATGTAACCGCAATCATTCACTTCCAGATATGCTATTCTGGTTGATTCCCGAGGCTGTTAGCGCCGCTGATGCTAACAGAATCGACGGCTCCCTGCTACCCGTTTTGAATGGGTGTTACGAAACTTTGGCTAAGGCTAACCAATGCTAGCTTGAAATTGTTGAAAAGTAAAGCCTCAACTTTCACGACACCCACTGGTCAATTTCATGACTTGGAAGCTTCGTCGTGTATGGATTGACCTCAAAACGTCGAGTTTATTTAACTGAATTTTTTCCGTTTGCTACTTCGCGGTTGCTAATGCCGGCGCTGGTCCGTATGTCTCGCTATGTTGTTGAGTAGCATTGACGGCTATTGGCGCAGCATTAATCTGATGTGTTTTCACAAACCACGGTAATAAAATATGAGACAAAATGGCAGCTGTTTATAACAAAGGATAGTTTAGTAAGTTATTGATCTTCTTGTTATACTCTGGGGTTTAATGAAGTGCGGGAGAAGCGTTAAGATACACGGTTTGAAATGTGGCGGTCAGAACCAGACACGCTGGCTGTGTCAACACGAACGGGACCCTCGAAGTCTGGGCCCACACGAAGCTCCTGTAGAGAGTTTACTTCGAATAAATCACCGTATGTGTAACGTGAGGTTGACAGCGAAATAGATTGTAGATGGATTACATTAAGTATTAGAAGATTAGAGGAATGATAATGGATGAGGGGGAAAAAACACAAGAGGATTAGCCATTTTATAGACAGTGTAAATATGTCAGTAAAGTCTTTTAAAGAACACAGAAGAGAGGGACATTGCTTCTCCTGATAGGGAAATTGGATCAGAAGAGGGCAATAAAATAATGTAGGTGATGAAAAGACTTGTCATTGGTTCAGCAGAAAACAAAGCCAAAATATACAGGAGGAACAAGAAAAGAGGAAAAGTGGTTAGAACAGTGAATAAATCTAAAAGACTTGCAAAAATATGGGTTAAATTGTGAAGTACAATAAGCTGTATATGAACCCATATTGATTCAGTCATTTTAGGACGCAATTTGTTAAATATTATTGTGAAATCAATATCTATCAGTACACCGAGATTAAAAGTGAGGTGCGTGGTAGTTACTAACTTTGTAAGCTGAGGTTTTGTTTCTTTCAAGGGACCATGATTTCAGAACATAAATTTATCTCTTCACAATTGTACACGAGTGATTGGGGCAAATCCTTCCATTTGAATTATCAGTGAAGAGTAAGGTGCCAAAGTTGATGAAACTTTAACTCCTATTTGAAATTGCTTTGTTGCATTGCATTTTTGATTAATAAATAAATATGGTCTATTACTATTGACACTATTATTCTCTACTTTTAAAGCTTATCATAAAACTTACGAGTATTTCGTCCTTCAATTTGCACTGTCTGACCAATAGGTGAAGTGTGCCTTAACTTGGCAGAAGTGAAAGATTGTGCCCATGTTTTACTTTGCTCTATCTTCAGAATACTTAATACCATGATGCAACAGGACATATTGAGTATTTATGTCAACCACCTTTTTCAGGTTCATGGGAATCAACCAACACTGTGTGTGAGTCAGACACCCTCTGTGATCCAGCAGTTCTTGTTTCAGCCACCAACTCGGAGCCACATATTCGTAACCGCCGCCTGTCTCCTGGCTCGGGCAACTGTGGAGGTGGTGGGGGTGGAGGCTGCATCTCTGGAAGCGACCAGCAACCCCGACAGCATTCTCCTGAGGGTGACTTGATTGGTCCTGGTCACACGCATGCCTTAAACTTCCGCAGGGAAAAAGAACGGAGGGGCTATCAGTACAAAGGGCGCAGCATTCGGAGGGAAAGCCAGAAAGGAGTCAGCCGAGGGAACGACCGGCCCCAAAAGGTTAACCAAAAGGATAGGTGGGTGGAGGACAGTTTGTCACTGCTCAAGCCCCCACCTGCCTTCCCAGTGCAGGACAGCCCTGCCAAGCTGCAGCCTGCCGTTAGCTATGCCTCCAAAGTGAAGGCCGGAGCAGCAGGCGGGCCCCTCGAGGAAGACCGTCCTGCTATTGGTGTGCTACTACAGAACCAGTGGGGTCTAAGTTTCATCAGTGAAGCAAGACCAGTCACGGAAAGCTCTGGTTCTAATCCTGTTGCCAACGCCCTCCCTGCTCAGCCCACAGACGCTAATCAATCAGAAGACCCACAAGTCAACACAGTTGTCACAGTTCAGGTTCCGGAAGAAACCCTGAGTCCAGCTGCTACCCCTGTCCCCACTACCATGCGCCCAAAGGAGGATGAGAACAACGGGAAGCTACTGCTTAGTTGTCGCCATCTAGTGGAGGCTTTGAACTATCACAATAGAGGTGAGTACGATTTTTATGTGTGCTAAAATCTGAATACTGCTGTTATGCATCAGGTTCTGACTTGACTCTTTCCTCTCCACAGAGTGGAATGCTATCTGTAACAAACAAAAAAAAGGTAAGTTTCCTAAAAATGTAAATCGCTGATGTTGTCATATCCTTTCAAAGAGATCTGAGTAAGAGCTAGAAATAACCACACTTGTGTAAAAAAATCTGTTTGTAGAAGAGTCCAGTGCAAAGCATGATAGTATATTATTAAATTGTGTAGCCAGCACAGACTGAGTTTAAGATGAGTCGGCACTCTTCTTCATTGTTGATTGTAGTGTAAAATATGTGAAAGATGCATCTTTTTGTTAAAGAATCATTACTGGTATTCTGTTGTTGTTGTTGTTGTTGTTGTTGTTGTTTTTTGTTGTTTTTTTTTGTTGTTGTTGTTGTTGGGTTTTTGTTTTGTTTTGTTTTTTTTTTTTTTAAGCTATGTAGTTGAGACTTGACTTTTTGCTTGTCTTCTTTTCCAGATCCAAAAAGGGTTGTTTGGTTTAAGGAAAGTCAGGAGCACCCTGCCTAACAGTGTGAGAAACCCAAAGTATATTTACACACAACATACCCACATGCACATTAAATCACAAAAAGATGGACAAATTTGAGTCCCTGTCACACACAGCACTCAGGATGATGTCTTCACACAAAGCCACACTGAGACACTTTGGACTAACTACTTTGAGATCTTACTGCAATGGACTTTTTTTTTAACGCCTTACAGAAAGCCTGCCTTAATCAGACCTGTACTCATTGCCTCTCGTTACAATTTTTAGCTGTATGTGTAGAGCTGAGTTTTTATAAAAAAAAAAAAAAAACAATCTCTAAGGAACTATAATTTAATTTTGTCCTTTTTGGAAGCTGCAGTTTTATCAAACTACTCTGAACGTCATTTCGTTTATCCTCTGTAAAGCGAGTGGTCAATCAAGCACTTTGTTAAAAAATCTGTTGTGACCAATCCCTGCGTGCGAGAAACCCTCATCAGAGTGATTTTTTTTTTTTTTTTTTTTTCCTTTTTTTTTTTTTTGTGCCCCCTTGATTATAAATGGAAGAATGTCTTGTACCTGCTTGAGTTTTATTATTGTATGCAGAGGACTTGTGTAACCATGTCTTCGGTTTACAGAAGGGTGTAGTCAAAGGCACAATAGAGTTCACCCTTTACCCGTTAGATCTTAATGCTGTTATCCGTTCTTTGTTTTCATTCAGTTCCCTGATTGGGTGAATGCTATCCATGAATTCGTTAGGGATTTTACCATGTTCAGTATGTTGAGTTTTGAAAAGAATTTATTGAATAATAAAATTTACACTGGAGAAGGAATGTAAGTGAACAGTATTGCTTAATAAAGAGGAATAAACTTGAGACACATTCTGCAAGTTTTTATTTGTCTTTTGATTGAGTTCTGTAAAAAGCATGTGACATTTATCTACAACCATTTTAACGTGAATGCACAGTTAACAATTTGTCACTGAATGTGTGGCAGGTTTGACCCGGGAGGACATAAAACTGCAATGAATCACCTGAACATAAAAATACAACCGTGTTGGGGGGGGGGGGGGGGTCCTTTC
>JAQQZY010000005.1:43520536-43539569 GCA_030068375.1 Ostorhinchus rueppellii
TAGCTGGGATAGGCTCCATGCGACCCCCGTGACCCTAGTGAGGATAAAGCGGGTATAGAAGATGAATGAATAAATGATTTGTTTCACTTTCAGTGTTATCAAATCCACAGGCTTTCATTTGGTGCCACGACCTTTGACCTTGAAAGGTCACATGAATAACAATTAATGTCTTCAAATATGCCGTTGGACTACTGGATCCTTGGTCTTATTTTAGTAACTTCATGTGTTGCACAATGTATTTAATCACACACAATTTATTTAGTCGTTCAATGTGGTACAGATTACTGTCCATTAGAACACGATAGTGGTATCTGGCATTCAGGGATATTCATGTGGAAACGGTGGGGGCTGGGTCACAGAAATCACCACTCACTACCTTGTGTGTCCACCACTGGCTTCCTGTAGATTGTCTTATCAAGTTGACAAGGTTGTTATTTGCGGCCTGTGGAATGTTACTCCAGCACCCGCTCTGGTGGAGATCCCTGCATGCTAAAGGCACATTCCTACATGATTTGCAACGTCTGTGGCATGGTGACATCTGATGAAAAGTGACAGTTTGAGGTGGCCTTTTATTGTCCCCAGTGTAAGGAGTTAACACTGTTGGAGCAGTGTCTGGACATGCCACATCTGTGTTATGGGTGGAGTCACTAAGCAAGTGCTCACTCGCAGGGATGGACGCAAAGTTTGTTTACAAATCAAGAGAATTAACCATGTTTTACAATTATAAGACATCATGAGCTTATTTTAGGCTGCATGTCTCCTGTTACACAAATACAGTACATGGGGTGTTTATGTTTTCGCTCAGTGTATGTCAGGAAATGTCAACCACACTTTATCTTTTCAGCTTCTCTATATGGATCTGTGCAGACATAAAACATATGGGATAGTTTAACAGATATCTTTTAGTTTGACTGATTTTTCTAAGTTAAGTTGGGGGTACTTACAGCCTACACCGCCAACAATGAGGACCTCCTGAGAGCCACAGTGAGCCATGGCCCTCTCTGTGATCTCCACCAACATGGAGAAGAGGGTTTCCTACAGGGAAGGAGCCATTAGTGCAGTGTTATCTTGATTAAATTCCATATCATTAAGTTTTTGACCTTAAAAAAATAAACTTTTTTCCTGATGTCTTAGGGTGACACTATTTCCAGATGCCTGTATTCAAGTCTTACTGAGCTGCACATACTGTGTGTTGTGTCTGACCTGCAGAGAGAAGCACAGATCCTCTGCTGTACACTGATCAGAGTTTAACATCTTATGAGCAGCTTCCTACAAAAATGAAAACATTTCAGTATTAGGAACCATAACAATAAACACTGTGAACTCTAACAAAACCAGTTATAGCAGCTAAATAGCCCATTCAAGAATAAAAGCACTCACTTCAATGTAGGATAAAATCCCAGAAAATGAGACATCCATTCCTTTTACAGTATATGGCAACTCCACATACTGACTTCCTCTGAAAATATGGATGTTAAAATTAAAGACACATGCAGGATATTCGGTTAATTCAATACAATTGCTCAGTCACCAATATTAATACAAAGAGAACTATTTCTAGTTATGTACTACTCACTTCTTAGCCATCTGCTCTATGTTGTAGCCTGGACTGGGGTCATTAGAGATCTGAATGGACAAACAGTTTTATGCCCAATGTATTAACTCACATCTATCATAAACAATCAAACACCAGTGGTTACAATATTGAGTCCAAAAATGACACGAACCTTAATTACTCTGGCAAACCGGTCTAAACAGTTACCAACTGCAATATCAATAGTCTCCCCAAATATTCTGTAGCGGCGCTCTGAGTATGCAATAACCTTCACAAGAAGAAACAGATAAAGGTCAAGTCATATCATGATAGGTAATTAACAGTTAAATACAGCATGTGTTGTAACAGATCTGTACAAGAGCATAATAATTAAGCACAGTAGCTTTTGGAATGAGGACTTCACAGAAACTAACCTGTGTGTTCCCTCCACTGACATAAAGCACAGTGGGATTGTTGGCGTTGGTGATGAGTCGGCCCATCTCGATGTGACCGATACAATGGTTAACACCAAGGAGTGGCTTCCCCCAAAGCTGAGCAACAGTACGGGCAACAAGAGCCACGGTCACCAGGGGGGCACCCATACCAGGACCTGTAGAAAGGAAGAAAAAAATTGGAGTCAAGACAATTAATGAATCTTCAGTCAACTATTATATTACTTTGATCAAAGACACAAATGAAGAAATATTGTAATTCTAGTCATTCAGCTTTATTGTCAGTTCTGCAATATGTACATTGCATACAGAAAACTAAAATTACAAAACTCTAAGACCTAAGAACTATAAGTTCTCTAAGGCGCAAAATGAACATACTAGGAAAAAATAGAATACAATATAACTATAAGAGAATTTAACTAAATTTATATAATATAAAATTCTAATATTTTTATTGATTTTACTCATGGCCCATGGACAACATCAGAGAAATAAGAGACTAAACAGATATGAATGCCTTAAAACAATATGTAAAATGCCTATTTAAAGTTGCCTCTTTTCAGCACCATATAAAGGAGGACTTTTTTTTGTTTTGTTTTGGGGGTTTTTTTTACCAGTGACCTCTGTTATCCTGGGAGCTGCATTATCATATAGACTGGAAGACAACTGAACCCATTTCTGAATTTTGATGTTCATGGTGAGTTTCAGTTTCTGACGCTCTCATTACTTTTTCCAGCGACTTAATGGGAAGCACAGACTTCTATTCAACAACAGGACAATGTCCAATATTTTAAAACAAATCAACTGAGGAAGAGCTTTCTTTTACATTATAATTAAAACCTGAAAGTCTTGATGGATTCTAAGCATAGTCGTCTGCAATGTGTTTATTATTTTATACATTGCTACTGTATTATTATTAGTGTGAGAATTTGTCTAACTTTAAAGGGGCTATATGTGGGAAATCTTGTTCATCACATAAAACTATCATTACAGTGTTAAGAATAAAGCATTCTGATATTTTTACAAAGATACCATTGTAATATATTACAAATATAAGAACTGAATTTATTCACAGAAATAGGTTAATGTCACTTTGATTGTATGTGACCACTGGAGGGTGTGAGTAATTTTGACAGCCTTCCATGACACCAAGTGGGTGAAGATCAGGGCTGGTAAGAAATAACTTTCAGAGTCAGAGTTTTATTTATTTGATTTTTATTTGATTTAAATTTTTTCATGCTTTTATTCATTTGTATTGTGTTTCTGGTGGTGTGTACTGCACTTTGGTCCACTGTGGTTGTTTTAAAGTGCTTTATAAATAAAGTTGAATTGGACTGGATTGGAGAGTCAAAGAAAGTAAAAAAAAAAACTGAACAAATGATTGTGTTTTTCCCCATTGGACACAGCTCCTAAATAGAGGAGGAAGGTTTGATGAAGTCTCATGGTTTCTAATACACCATTGAGTTTGATTATGAAGCTTTTCTGAAGGAATAATGTGCTTAAGTTATGCTATTATGTTACTGGTTTGTTGAAACGATATTGTGACCTTGTTTGGACAATTCAAAGTGCATCTTTTGTACAGTTAATGTCAACACACAGCTCATGGGGAAAGGAGGTAATTTGTGATTTTACTGTGGCTTGCTATAATGTAAGATGTGGATAAAATAATCCACATGATAATGAGATGGCAGTGTTATTTTGTCCAACTGTCAGAGTTATTGTTTGAAAAACAAAATGTGATGATACTGTAACGCAGATGTATGTAAACAATGCGTTTCAGACAGTCTAGAGAGATGCAGCATTGATAGCTGTGAGTGCATTTCTGGCGAGGATCTTCACCCTAAAATGTATAGTTTGGAATATCAATGAGGCAATAAGTAAGGCATTTTTTTTTACATTTGTAAACACTGCCTCTCTCAAGAGACTTGTAATGTTTTAAAGGAAAAGTAGTTGAGAATGAAATTCATCTATAAAGGCAATGTAGTTTCAATGCCCATCGCCCCATCTACTTAATCCTGAGACCATTTACTTACCTTTGGTATATGCCACACAGTCAATATCTGCAGGTTTCAGTCCTGCTTGTTCAAGTGCCTCCTTCAGGACAGTCAGAATGACAGCACGGTGGTGTCTGGCAGTGTCACTGGGCAGAAATCCTGAAAAGAGAAAATATGGTGACAAAATTAGACAAAGTATGCATATCAACAGTGAAAAAGAAAATAACGGTAGTGTGTCAATACTTGCCTTGACCCGGAGGTGTGATGTAGGTCCGTCTAGGATTGGAAAGCACTTCCCCATCTCTGATTATTCCTACACCAATTTTATTGGCACTGCCCTCAAATCCGAGTACTATAGTCATGACAGCTAAAAAAAAAAAAAAAAAAAAAAAAGGCAATTGAGAAAAGAATTACAACAAATATTTTCTTTCTTTCGATAGTAGACACAGTACTATGAATAACCTTTCCTGGAGCATATTTGTTTTGTTTTTTTTGTTTGTTTGTTTTAAAGTAGGTATCACTGTTAGCCTACAGACTGGCCTTTGGGAGATTGTATTTATCAAAGCATAAGGATTATTTCGTTTCTAAAACCCAACTAGCCATGTGTTAATATAGGGGTTTTCATGAGTCAATGTGAGGAACGCATTGTTTAAAAAAAAAAAACTTCAAAACAACAGAGAATGCTTGACTATATAATAAACTCTTTACAGACATGTAACAGATAAATATACACATGTGCATTTCTTGTGAACCAAACATATGCTAACTAGTTAATAGCACTGACAATAAACTGTTATTTTCAAGCTGCATTAATACTGTACTGCATAAACAAACTATGTTTACCTTGTTTTACTTTCCTTCATTTGCTCACATTAATCAAAACTTAGTTACTTTAATACATTACCTATCTCACGAATTGTGTTCACTTGACAACTTAGCCAGTGAACTTCCATAGAGCCCGTAGGACCCAAACAATAGCAACGTCAGATTTCGCCTGACAAAAAAAAAAATCGATATTCTCAACGTTTCTATATAACACTAACGTAGAGTAATGTGGATGGGTGATAGCAATAACTGTGCGGAATATTCTGTGATATATCAAACAAAAAATAATAAAATAAAATGTATTTGTAATTTTGTCCAGGCAAACCCTATGGTCGTAACTGAAGCAGCACGTGGACGGAGCAGACAAATCTTTGCTCTGCTTTGTGTGTAAAGCGTGAGTGTTTGGGGGGGGAGTGACTGAGAAGTAGCAGTAGTCTAGTCTTCGCATCCTGTTTTGAAAGTGCAAGTAAGATTATTTGCATCTGCTTTCCCTAAATCACGTTGAAATGAAAAGCTAAATTATTGGTTCAGCATTGCTTGGTTAATGGGCCCTATAAGCTGTGTAGTAAAGTTAAGCTAACTTCTTATTCTCAGTCCATTCATTTTCAGTGCAGGCCGCCTGCTGCTGCGTGCTCTTTGTCATAGGAGGACTAAGGCTAGCGTTAGCATAGCTTTTCACACACCCCGTCCGGTTAAAATACTTACATTTGCTCATAATTGATGTCGTTTTTATAATTTAAACGTATGATTTTGCAGCAGGCGTGCAGAAATGCGCATTCTCTTTGCCTTGTGCTATGCTAATAGACTGCAAAAACTTGGGTTATTTGCCACAGAAATGCATTGGCCATTTTTGGAATGTTGCATAGCTCAACCTCTGAAAAGCCATAACTTTGGAAGGTTGAAGCATGCATGTGTTAATGTAGGTGCATTATACTAGATCTAAACACAACCTCTTACTGTACTAGGGTACAATTTTATCTTTATCATAGACTTATTTCATATCCTTTAATCTTTACACACAGCTGAGTACCAGAGTTGTAATGGTTTTGTCACTTAATGAACAAGCAATTTATGGGTTTTTAAAATGTTTTTCTTCCCAGCGCCGCGTGTGCCTGTTGTGTGTGCGTGTTGTGTCTGCGAGGTGTGTTTGTTGTCAGGACCAGTTCAAATATGAAGAGAGGCAAGAAGGCAGATGAGGCTGTTGCAGAAGGGGAAAATGACTCAGGTACACAGCAAACATGAATGTAACAAACAGTTAAACTGCATTTATACACTACAAGCAGTTTTGAATACCATGTACAATATTATCTCACAGTTAAGGTTGGTCTGACACTTTCATCATCACCTTTCAGCTTCTGCAAAGAAAGCAAAGAAAACCAAAGAACCTGAGCCTGTTGTTCTGTACGATGATCCTCCTGACAAATTGACCAGTAAGAATGGCCAAGATGCCAACTTAAAAATCACCTCCTGGAATGTTGATGGGCTGAGAGCCTGGGTGAAAAAGAAGGGCCTGGATGTAAGTTTACAGTAGAGTTAAACACTTCAAGAGTTTGATCTTGTGCATTTTTAAAAGCTTCTACAGACTCAAAACTCTGCTTCACTCTCTCAATCCTCATTTCTCAGTGGGTGCGTGAGGAGGCTCCAGATGTTTTGTGCCTACAGGAAACAAAGTGTGCAGAGAAGGACCTTCCAGCTGACATTACATCTATGCCTGAATACCCTCACAAGTACTGGGCTGTGTCAGATGATAAGGAGGGTTACAGTGGTGTCGCCATGCTCTCCAAGACCGAGCCCATCAAAGTGACATATGGCATCGGTAAGCAGTGTCAATTTGAATAAGTGTGGTTTCAAGTGACTTGTCCTGACAGTTATACCATTTATTTGCATTATGAAAACTAGTAAGGCTACATAAAAAGTTTGTGTGCAAATGTCTGACCTCACAAAACATCCTTATTTGCTAGGCAAAGAAGAGCATGACAAAGAAGGCCGTGTCATCACTGCTGAGTTCCCAAAGTATTTCTTGGTGACCGCCTATGTACCAAATGCTGGCAGAGGCCTTGTGCGTCTAGATTACCGCAAAACCTGGGACGTGGACTTCCGTGCATACCTGAGTGACCTGGAGAAACAAAAACCTCTGGTGCTTTGTGGGGATCTCAATGTCGCACATCTGGAGATTGACCTGAAGAACCCCAAAGGGAACAAGAAAAATGCTGGTTTTACCCCAGAGGAACGCGAGGGCTTCAGCCAGCTGCTGGCAGCCGGTTTCACCGACAGCTTCCGTGAGCTCTACCCTGAGCAGACCAATGCATACACCTTCTGGACCTACATGATGAACTCCCGCGCGAAGAATGTGGGCTGGCGGCTTGATTACTTCTTGCTGTCATCGGCTCTGGTGCCAGGCCTGTGTGACAGCAAGATTCGTAACAAGGCAATGGGGAGTGACCACTGCCCCATTACTCTACACTTAGCTATCTAGATTACTGTCTGACTTGTCCTCTCTGAACCAATCATGTATGACCTTGGAGCTAGACAGGCTAGATTAAGTAGTTTTTTGTTTAAGTACAGTTTTCAGTTAACTCTCATAAAATAAATTTTTCACCTCGTCCAATGTATTTGAAGATGGCAAACCAAGCGATGTGCGACTGAAATCCTTTGGCTCTTATAAAGATGCAACACTAAATTTAAATGACTAAGCTAGACTTCCATAACCCTGTCTTGTCTGTTCTACTGTTGGCCTGAGTCTAAGCCAAAGTTTTCTTTGTTACTATTTGAAGTTAAATCACTGTGGTAAAAAGAAAATGTAACGTGTTCTTGCAGAAATCTTTTTACATCTGTATTTCATACCAGTGTGAGTCTGTCATACCCATATAATTCAATAAACTAGATTTAAATAGACCCTCTTTTGTTTTGTTTAAATCAAGATGTCAACAAATGAGTAAATTATATGAATGTATTAAGTCATTACTTTGTTCAGTGTGCTTTAATTGCAATGCAATTAGCAAGTCAAGTGTATTCAATGCAACATTCAACGTGAACCTATTCTCTCTAGAACAACTTTTACTTGAGGTAATTTAGAAGTGTTACAGAGGAGATTAAGCTACAAGATATTTTGCTGTTCGCTGAAAAAGTTCTCTGCACAATTCACACATCAAATATTAAGCTCCAGATACACAGAGTTTATGTTAGCTTTATGGCATGTGTTCTTTGATGCATTTTTAGATGATAGGACTGCCGGAATCCTTTGCCACATTCTACACACAGGTATGGTTTTTCACCTGAATGTGTTCTTTGGTGTCTTTTCAGGCGGTTGGCACTAAGGAAGCTCTTGTCACACTCAGGGCAGGAGTATGGACGGACTCCAGTGTGGTAGCGCAGGTGGATAGTTAGGTAGCAGGACTGAGTGAACTTCTTGCCACAGTGAGGGCACTGGAAAGGCTTGTGGCCAGTGTGGAAACGTTCATGCTTAAGAAGTTCAGCATGGGAAAAAAAGCCTTTCCCACAGTCAGAGCAGAGGTAAGGCCTCTCACCTGAATGTGTCAGCTCATGTCTGATTAAAGTCGCCTTGTAGACAAAACTTTTGTCACACTGCGAGCAGCTAAAGACATTTTCCCTGGTGTGGCAGCGCTCATGCTTCTTCATATTGCGTTCTCTCTTGAAGCTCTTGCCGCAGAAGGAACACATGAAGGGCATTTCCTGTGAATGTATCTTCATGTGGCTCAGCAGACCGCCCCGGTAGAGGAATCCTTTGCCACATTGTGCACAAACATGTGGCCGCTCTTTTTGGTGGATGCGTTGGTGTGCTGTGAGAGCTGCCCGGTAGGCAAAACTCTTTCCACAGTTACATGTGTGCACTCTTTCTTCCTGGTGAGTCTGAAGATGCCTGCTGAGGTAGCTGGCACAGCTGAAGCCCTGCTCGCAGTGTGGGCATTTGTACAAACGCTCTGCCTTGTCAGTGTCTTCACCATGAGTCTTCAGGTGCCTCACTAGTGCAGACTTCCATGCAAAGGCCCGGCCACACTCAGAACACAGGTACTCACCGTTCTCCATGTGGGTGCTCTTATGCTCCCTCTGAGCCACCAGGGACTTGAAGAACTCCCCACAGATCAAACACTCAAACTTGCGTCCTGACTTGTGCGTCTGCTTGTGCCTCTCCAGTGACTGTTTGAAGGAGAAACGTCGTCCACATTGGGAGCAGAGGAACGGCTGCTCACCTGTGTGGATACGCTGATGTGCTTTGAGTAAAGACTGAAACTTGAAGCTTTTGTCACAGTCAGGACAACCGAAACGTCCGTCTTCATCTGTAAGAGCTTGTATGGATGGTTTGTCATCCTCAGTCTCAGCAGAGTGGGCCTTGTCAATATGCTGCTGGACATGCTCTTCCTCTGGGTGGAAATAGGAGCACTTAGGACAGGAAAAGGCAGCAGATGAGCCTTCAGCCACGGAACCTTCAGAAAAACGAAGCGATTAGACGTTATAAAGTTAACATTTAGCTGTGAAAATGTAGTTTTAAGCGTTGGACCCTGCTGTGATTTAATGTATTAATTGTACATGCTGTCAGGAAATATAGATAGACAGGGTGCATGCAGCAAAGTTCATTTGGCCAGCAGTCGACCAAGGACTCTATTTATGATGGGCATCCATAACCAGACTAAAATATAGTAAGCCTAAATTTCCACTTAAAACAGGAGCTTATTTTGTTAAGTATATAAAATAAAAACTTCATATAATTTCACTTTTTGGTGAGAAAGAAGCAATGACTATATTTCTAAATCTGCACACTGACCTTCATCACCTTCCTTTGGTGAGACCATGGGAGTACCATAGGAATGCTCTGCGCTGATCAAAACAAAGGAAATTAACATTTTCTGTGTTAATTTTAACTACCGTAGATAATGTATCATCACAGGCAAACAGCAATATGTTAATATCCTAAATGCACTGGTGAGAGAAATGAATAAAAAAATAATTCATGAGACCAAATGTTTTTACCTGTTGAAAGGTAAGGGTTTCAGCACAGGTGGGTTTGCTTTGGGTAGTTCCATCTTTCTCTTACTGGTGATGCTCTTTTGCAAATTTATCACTTGGATCTTCATGGTTGGTTTGCGTTTGCGGCCACTTGTGCGGACCTTGACCAAAGAAATTACTTCATTGACAAGTTGAGGGGCCATTCCTCTAGTCCCTGAGATGCAACAGTCCTTTCTCTGTACCTCTGCATCATCTGTGTGCACCATACAGTCAGTTTCTGAAGGTGCAAGAGCTTTGACAACATTTTCTTCAGTCAAAACCGCCTCTTTACCCTCTTCACTCTCCTCTGTGGACTTGTTTGCATTTTCCTCTATGTGAGTTTTTATGTGCCTTGCAAGTGCCAGCTCCCAGCTGAACTTTTTACGGCACTGTTCGCATGTGTAAACTCCATCTTTCATGTGCATTTGCTTGTGCTCTGTGCGGGCTGACAGGGAGAGGAAGGATTCTCCACATATAATGCAGTCATACTTGCGCCCTGTTTTGTGAGTGTGTCTGTGCCTGTCAAGTGACTGCCTGAAGGAAAAACAGCGGCCACACTCGTTGCACTGGTGGGGGCGTTCACCTGTGTGAATAACTCTGTGGGCAATTAGTGAAGAGGCAAATTTAAATTTCTTTTCACAGTCTGGGCAGTCGTGTGGTCCCAAAGAGATTCTGTTTTGTGATGACAGGGAGTCCTCCTTCGCCTCTGGGTGGACAGTGTTTGTCAGACCACTTAATGGTTTTTCCTCCACAGCATCACCTTCTTCCCCATTCCTGGTCATCTCTTCAGGAAGCACTACCAATGCATGCTCGGCTGCTGTGCTAGAATCAGTTCTCTCGAAGTTTTCTTCTATCACTACTATGTCAGTGTTTGCACCAAGTTCAACCTCTGCATAATCTGTCACTGTGATGATTTCAACTGCTACGTCATCTACAAATGTTACAGGCTGCGTGTCCTCACTGAGGCCCTGCAGTGGATCTGATTCACAATCTGAAGGTTTTGTCTGTCTGTTGGAGTGAGCTGCAGAGAGAGAAGACAAGATGCTGGTTCCCATGCTAGAGGGAGGAACTGTGCAAAAAAAAAAAAAGACAAACAAGAGTAAAGTAAGTTGTTGTCTTAAATGTTTGTGTCAAACAACTGAAGCAAAATTCAGTACTAGATATAGAAACTTAGGTACCATGCTGCTCCAAATGTCCAAGGTGTTTGTGGTGCTGGAGCAAATTCTTCATGTGTGTGGGTTCAAACACAGAATTCACACCATCCTTCAAGACAGAGCATTCACCTCCGAGCCAAGAAATAGTCTGCAGGAAATTAATGTTAATACTCATCACACAGAGTAATCAAAAATGATAAAGCCTTCAGTAAAGACACTGGAACCCAGACAACACCAAAGATACAGGAAGACTCCTGATATGCACTAAACTTTGACACTTGGACTTCCGTTTTTGTGGCAATTCTAAAGTAACTTTTCACCTGTTCAAGATCAGGAACTGGCAACAGCTGACCCAGTCGACAGAGAAACTCCCAAAACAGCATCTGAAGATCACCTTCATATTGTGGTCCAAACTCTGCAGGGAAGACCTCCTTTGGGAGACAAAAGGAGATAAAGGAACTTCATATTTGCATTTTGAAACACATCTCCAGTGTCAAATACTTCTGTAGCTACTCACAACAGGTTTTTTTTTTTCTTTTTTTTGGTTTTTTACAGCAGTTCATTTTGAGTCATGTCAAACCTTATATATTACCAACCATATTCCAGGTCAAATGGAACTGTGGGACATTTGTTGACCTTTAACATTTTCCCTTAGTTTCTCACCGAGAAAAAGTCTTGTCTGTCATTTGTGTCTTTTAGGAGAGTCTGAATCAACTCCAGGAAGTGAGCTGCTGCTTCTTCCTCCTCTGACTCTTTCATCTGTAACATCAGCATAAACATTACACAAACAATGACAGCTTTACAACTACGTAATTAAATTAATTAAATAATGTATTCATTTTAAACAACTAAATATTGAATTTACAGACATATTTTAACAATTTCACTCTATAAACTTAATTTACATTAAACGGTTAATTTTTTTTACCAGCAGTTGTGTGAAATGTTAGCCTATTTTCTGCAGTTATATGGTGCATTACTGCAGGTGTGCAGACTGATCTCATGAAATTGTTCTATGTCATGCCAGTTCTTTTGGCGAGCTATATGTATATGTATGAATTTTCATCCTTTTTTGTGTTTTTCAATGCAACTTGATCACATGTCAATGTCCGCCAAAATCTCCAGTTTACATGTCCATAACCCCTAACCCTAACCTGCTAATCGCACAGTGTTTGACACAGTGTGAACATACATGTGAAAAACTTATAATGCATACAGATAACACGCCATTTATAAGTGAATTGTACGCAAGTCATGATAGCATGTTGCGGTGTGACAAAAACAACTGATATGAAGCACACACTCACATCTGCTTCAGCTGTATGTTGTGGACTGATCTTTTCCAGGTGAGATAAGATGAAGTCAGGTTCCACATGTTGTTCACTTCGACACAACTCAAGAATATACTGATTAAGAATAAAACAAAAACATGGCACAGAAATATCATTAGTTTCATAACATAACTTAGTCTCCTACCAAGCAAAAAGTTATAAGTGTGAACCTACACACAAACAGGGGCAGCTTTCTACAAGTGTGTGTCCTCATAACCAGGTACCCACCTTTGCTCTTAAACCCAGATTGAGTTGTGTCCTGTGTTTGTGCATGAGCAGCTCTGGGACCATGTCCACCACCAGAGACACAAATTCAGCCACTTTCCAGTAGTTAATGGCATCTTGATTCTTCAGAACTTGCCACATGGAGGCTGATATTAGCTGAAAAGGGGGAACCAGGAGGTGCAGTGAGGCCAGAGGTAGAGGGTCTCCTAAAAGCAGAAAGACATCCAGGGTTAAGGACAAGGAAGATATCTGTCCAGCTTTAACTAAGTACTCATTCTCTGAGTAAGATGACCTCATCACTTGTATATGTAACACTGTGCAGTATTGAAGAGGTAAAATGTTTTGTCCTAATACATTTAATTTTTGTCAAAATAAACCCTCTAAAATTGTCATCTGAAGATCCCATGCGGTTTACAGTACACCTGTAGTGTTTTTTGTTTGACTGGAAACATTACTTATTAGCAACATTTATAGCAATGCAACAACAGCGATGTGTTTTGAATGCAACTCCAATTACAACACTGAGCGTATGTTCAGCAACAGCAATGTTTCTCAAAACCAACCTAGCAACACTTTTATTAGTCCGCTCTGACATGTTAAAATGTATATATTAGGGATTTAACACACATTTTGAATTGTGATACATTTTAAAATAATATCCCATTGAAAGATTAGAGGTTTTGTTAGCTTCCGAGGCTAGCTAAGATGGAGCTGAAGCACAAACAAAGTTGACGTAAATGCACCTGTGTCCAGTGATTATTTCACCACAAATGAGTGCGTTTATTATTTGTCTGATCGCTTTCAAACCAACCTTTCGAAATGGCCGTGAAGACACCCGAGTCCATCTTCTCGAATGCGGTGTTAAAGTTTGGCTGGCTACTGTTAGCTTCGGTTAGCCAGATGTCCAACTGTCGACCTGTTTCTGCACAGTCTCATATAAATCAGAAGAATCTCTACAAACTAAACCAATAAGGCAACAGGCTGATGAATGGTGCATTTACAGACTGTACAAGAAGCTCCCTATGTGCATTTAATTTGTTGTCGGGGGGGGGCTTCGTCTTCTTCTACAGTCACATTTGGCAGATTTCACTATCTTTGTGGCCATCTGCTGGACATTCAACACACTGTTATAATAGAAAAACATGTCAGGCTCTGAAAAGTTCACTTCATCTTATTGAAATAAAGTCTGATAATTCATTCCCAGGCAAAATTAAGTCTAATTAGTCTAGTTTTGCCACGACTGTATAAGAAATAGAAAAATTGATGTTGCAATAATAACATGACCACATTATATTCTTGCTCCTTTTTGTTACTACTTAAATAACTTGGTGCTAAAATGAAAAAAACATCACGCCATTTAATAAAGATTAAAGTTTTATATATCATATCAGATGTCAACATTAGTCATTATCATTAGGATGAATATTAAATATGATATTGTAAATGGAAATATCTGACTGTAATTGGCCTTATTTTATTTATTGTATTGTGTGTCGTTTCATTTTATTATAATTTTCCTTCAAGTTTATTTGTTATTTTATTTTTATTCTGAATTGGTCAATGTTATCTACTTTATTTAATTTCTACTGCCTTGCTTATTCAGGTTTTAATATAAGATACTCCAACTACTATCAATATAGGCCTATATTATTATTATTATTATTATTATTATTATTATTATTATTATTATTATTATTATTATTATTATACATTTTATTGTTGTTGTTAATAATTAGAGATTTTTTGTTTTTCATTTTTTTCACATTTTCATTTAAATTTCATCTGTTTGTTTGCTGGTTTGTTTGTGTCATTATAATGATCTATTTTTGAGGATTACTTTGATAGGGGTGGGTTTAAGGCTCGGGTTTGCCCCAGTATTGCTCTCTCTTCGGTCTCATGTTCGCTGGTCCATTTTCCCTGGACTGTTTTTCGTGCCGGGGACCCCCCACGCGCACTCAGAGCTCTGTTAATCCCGGCCCGGGTCTTGGCGTCTCCAGTCCTCATGGAGGCCTCTGGCTGTGCGTCCACGGCTCTGGAGCGCCTTCTTTTCCACAACACCGCCCTGAAGAAGCTTCCGCTGGATGAGTCGGAGGTCCAGGGGTCCCGGACAGTCCCAGGAGCCTGTTTCTCCAGAACGCGGGCTCCTCAGCCCCTGACCAGGCCGACCCTGGTGTCCGTGTCGCGGTCTGCGCTGGCCCTGCTCGGCCTCAGTGCGCAGGAGGTGCTGGCGGACCCTCTGGCTGCGGAATATCTGAGCGGGTCCAGGATTCTGCCGGGGTCGGAACCGGCCGCGCACTGTTACAGCGGACACCAGTTCGGCCTGTTTGCGGGTCAGCTGGGAGATGGAGCAGTGATGTACCTGGGGGAGGTGGAGGAGGAGGGATCCGGGGTACGATGGGAGGTGCAGGTGAAAGGTGCAGGAGTCACACCTTACTCCAGGTAAACTCCACAGATGTGATAACATTTGAACCTGTGATGTACTGATGAAAAAACTATTAGACCATCAAAAGGCATCAAAAACAATGATTATGCAATCAAGCCCTAACTCATGTGTGTATCATGTGACTAAAACAGACAGAAAAGAAAACATGGAATGTCTACAAGCACTGTGTCTGTCATTACAATGACATAGATATTGAACGGAAGTGATTTAGGTTATCAAGAAAACACGGAAAATGGATAGATATCAGCTCTGAAATGAAACTACTATGAGCTATTTTTGTTGTTATCATTATATTTGTCTAAATAAATGTACCTTTAGTTGCACCAGGCATTAAAATGAGCAAGAAACTAAACAAAAACAAAGGTGGTCTCAACTGTATGTGTGTGATATGATCTAGACAACCATACGTTTTGAACTACCTTTAACGTCCTCCATAGGTGAGAGACTGTGATGGAAAATAATGATAAAACTAATATGATAATAGTTATAGTCAATGAATGCAGTGAGTGACGCAGCAGAATTCCTTGCCTTGCACAACATGGCATGTGAATGCATTAACACAAGCAGAGCTGCTTATGAGATTAACAGCTTGGCACACATTAAACATGTCCAACAGTGGCCGCAGTTTACCACGGATGACTTATTCTGGAATGCACAAATTCATCATTTTATCTGCTTTATGAGCCTTACTCCCATGATAACATGTGCTACAGCTGTGGTTCTCAAACTTTTTACAGTGGAGTACCCCCTGAAATACACTTTTTTAGCCAAGTATACCCCCAACTCTCATTTCAACATTGTTTAATGAAAAAAATTTAGGCAAAATTTGTTCCTATGCCAAATATGTGTGTTTATATTTTCAAAACTTTATGAACAAACAACATATATTTAACTGTAATATAATAAAAAACAAACAAATAAACATATTTTTGAAGTAAATTTTGTGTCCAAAATATAAACTGAAAAGTGCCCTCTTTCATTGATAAGAAAAATAAATAAACTGGTCATTAATTAAGAGATGACCTAATTACTTATCTACTCAAATAAACTCATTTTAAGTAATATAAAAGATAAATATTCTTAAAATGCTACCAAAGCTCTCATATACACTGTTTCCCATTAAGGTGGTATAAAATATTTTTGACCTTTTCTTATGAAATTAAGTGACAATGTGATTTTTTTTCTTGATACATTAAGTGTAACTGGGACTCAGGAAGTAATCATCATTGGTGATTACTGATCTGTATAAACAGGAAAAAAAAGGGAAATGTGTCGGAAAACCAAAATATTTCCAACTTTGCTGACTTTGACATAAGTGTGTTACATAACCGAACTGTTCAAATGATTCTACCGACTGATATTTACCATAAATTCAATACTTATAATGAGCAAACAAGTAAAACAAAAACCTCGCTGTAAATATGACAAAGCATGAAATAAAACATTCCAGTTGAATGTAATACATATTTGTATAAATAGGAATCAAAGGAGGAATGTGTCTCAAAAACAGTTATTCCAAGTTTTTGGGAGCCAGTCTATTTTCCTTGTATTGTACCTCACCTTTAAAGTAGAAGATCTATGTAAGTTATATGTTTTTTCCTTCTTTTTCTATTCGTAAGTCTGATTTTCAGGACCAGTAATTTTTTTTAGGGGGATATATTTGTTTAGGTTTTTTTTTTTTGCTTTTTAAATTTTATTTTATGTAGTATTCAAATAAACTAAACTATACTCACTTATAAAAATACTGTGGGTTGTATTGCAATATGGAAACTCACTGTAACTGAATACAAATTTGCCACACTGCCCATTAAAGGACATTTATAACATGTTGCAGGTTTTTCTTCTGTCTGTAGTTGTGTTAAAATGAGAACTGATATATTTGTATTCAGTTATAAATTCTTACTTTCATATTCATGATTAAATGATGATTCTAAAATAAAATTTGTGTGTCACTTTTTTTTTTCTTTTCCCAGAGATGGGGATGGTAGGAAGGTCCTTCGTTCCAGCATCAGAGAGTTTCTGTGCAGTGAAGCCATGGCAGCTCTGGGTATACCCACCACGCGTGCAACCTCACTTGTGACCTCTGACCTCTATGTCAACAGAGATCCTCTCAACAGTGGTCGGCGAATTGCTGAGCGATGCTCTGTTGTGATGCGTGTTGCCCCCTCCTTTATCAGGTTAATTTAAACTAAAAGCAAAAACTATTGTGGGTTTTTTTTTTTCTAGAAAATATAGGTATATTGATGCATAAGGAGCCAGTGTTACTTTTGTGGTAGTTCCCAAATGAATAATTGTCTATATTTAACTTTCCTTAAATGATTTATCACCATTTATTGTAATATTATCTTCTGTATTTTGTGTTTTTTCAGTGAAAATCAGGTATTTTCCTATATTTAATTCATTAATCATGTAGATGTTCATTAAAGCTCAGAATAAAGTTGAGGGTTAAATCAGAAACAGAGAAAAGTAAAGAAAAAGGGACTTTTTGAGTAAATATGTCATTACCTGAACATAAACTCAGTGTGTCCATCCACTGTCATTGATCCAACTCTATGGGTTTTACTGATGAATCAATGTTGTAGAAGATGAAGAAGTGTTTCCATGGTAACTACAGAGCCTCTGAATGTCCAAATGGGTCATATCTGATGACCAGGAAAAGATGATAAACTGTATTTTACACCAGTTATTTACATGGATTAATAGGATTAGTGGATCAGCAGTTATTAAACCTTTTAGATCAGTAGAGGGTTTTGGTCGATGGTGAATGTTTGGGTCTTTATGGGTTAAAAGGGATTGTAAAATATCATATCTAAGAGTACTTAAGTTAGTTAAGTTTAAAATGCAAAAACAAGCTAAAATGTGTGCAGTCAACATGACACCTACAGATTTGTGGTTCTTACTCTTGCCTTTTTCAAAGGTTTGGATCTTTTGAGATCTTCCTGGGACGAGATGATTTCTCAGGTCTTCAGGGTCCAAGTGCAGGGCGGCATGACATCCGTGCTCAGCTCCTGGATTATGTCATTGAGACTTTCTACCCAGACATTCAAGATAGCAACCGTCAAAAAAGAAATACTGCTTTTTTCAGAGAGGTGAGAAATGAACTGGACTTACATTAGTAGACATGTACACAGCTACAGTCATAAGCTTAATGGTCTCTCATGGAAAATTTAGCTTAGAATCCTCATTTTTAGTCTTTTGTGTTGTTGTTTGTTTCTCATCAGGTGATGATGCGAACTGCTAAGCTTGTGGCCCAGTGGCAGTGTGTTGGATTTTGTCATGGTGTTCTGAACACAGACAACATGAGCATCTTAGGTCTGACTCTGGATTATGGACCCTTTGGTTTCATGGACAGGTAGGCAGTATGGGGTAAAATTAGCATTTACATGTAGTTCTAATTGTTTTGTTTTCATTTATTCTAAGCTGTAAAATTGGTTCTGACTGTTCTGTTATTATTTTCTTGTAAAACTAGGAGATGATCATTCAGCAACTCCAACAAAATCAAAAAACATTCTATGTGTTTTCTAATGTTCTATATATTATTACAGAATTCTCCCAATAATTTCCCAGGTTTGATCCAGAGTTTGTTTGCAATGCTTCGGACAAAAGGAGTCGCTATTCATATCAAGCCCAGCCGTTTGTGTGCCGCTGGAACCTAGCTCGCCTGGCTGAAGCTTTGGGCTCTGAGCTGAGTGCAACTGAAGCAGGGATGATCCTGGATGAATTTATACCCACATATGAAGCTTTCTATTTGTCTGTTATGCGGAAGAAGTTGGGCCTTGTGAGAAAAGAAGAGCCAGAAGATAATCAGCTCATATCAGACCTGCTGCAGCTCATGTACAACACTGGTACACTGCAAATTATGTGGTTCTTACCAAGATAAAACAACTCACATTTAGAAGTGTCCAATAACACTGGTCTACAAGTAAAATGCTTCCAGAATAAAAGTAGCTCAACTTTACCAAATTTGAGTCATAAATAAAGAAAAATTCAGGCCAAAGTCCTAGTTGGTTGTAGTTTCTCAGATACAGTCTTGGGCCAAAATGTGAAATTCTGACAATTAATGAGAGAATG
>JAQQZY010000005.1:43539669-43557071 GCA_030068375.1 Ostorhinchus rueppellii
CCCGCCTTCGCCCTTAAGTAGCTGGGATAGGCTCCATGTGACCCCCGTGACCCTAGTGAGGATAAAACGGGTATAGACAATGAATGAATGAATGTTTCCATGTTCACTATAGAGTTTTTAAATGCCCAAATAGACACATCTGATGTGGCTGAAAAGCTGGAAAACTAAGTTTTACTTGAATTATTTAAATATCTTAAGAGAATGCAGGTTCAAAAGTTAAAATTTACATTTTAGATCAATAGATGCTTTAGTAGATGTTCGTTTAGGTCTTAATTCCAGGGTTACAACATATAAACATAATCACAGTTACCCTTGTTTTTTCCAGTTCTATACAGTTGTATCTTATGCTGCAGCCAGAAATTCCCACTAAACATTCATCATGAAGGTCAGAGCTTTGAAACAAAGGATGATGAGCATTTTCTGTTCAAAGTATGGCATCAGCTTCCTCATGCTGGTTGGGTTTATCATCAGCATCAGCATCCTGCTACATGACACGGATCTCCCTGGGGTAAGAACTTCAGCTCTCGAGATTACAGTTCATCCTAAATTGTGTTAGTCAGGACATCAACAGTACAAAGTCATTCTTAATAATTTTTTTTTAATGTATGAATATATTCAAGTGTGGGTTGAATTTCTTGAAGATAATTTTGTGTCTTTATTATGCAAGCAAAGGGGAACAAGGCAAACAAAAAATACAGTTTTGAAACAAAAAAAAATCAAGATTTGAAAACAAAAATGAAGGTTTCAAAATTTCTAAGCTTAACAAAATTGACTGACTTCTCATTTTCTTTCATTTCAAATCTGAAACTTCTGCTTGCAGGTCTAAATCGAAAACGTTTTGCTTGCAATTTCAAGTGGTACTTACTTCCAGGCCAAAATCTTTTGTGAAGCAAAAAGTTTTGCTAGCAAGTTCAACTGAACATGATGGGTCGGACCTACACGAGCAGAAGGGGTGGATTTCTATTGGTAGCTTCCTTCAGATTGACAGTGTGACAGTGTGACTGGTGTCTGGTCCTCCAGCCCACTTGAACATGATGGGAACCACGGTGGGAATATGGTGGGAGCGGCACCGAGCACCAGGCTATGGCAGGCTAGCTCCAGCTGTGAGCTCATAGCCAGTAGAGCCCCAGCTGTGAGCTGATTTACTATCCCTACGACAGTCTTGCCACATCCTTTACATTTCAGTCAAATGTATGAGTAAGTGCAAATATAGTGAATATTGACAGCTGAATTTTTAAACTTTGCCTCTCTCCTGCCAGCGTCATCATGGCATAAAAACAACCTCCCCAGGAGGTAAATCACCTCCTGACCTCCAATCCAACTTCTGCAGCTTCCAACCATATTCTGAGGAGGAATCTCCAGAGAAAGCAGTGAAAGAACGCCACCTTCTCAGCTCAGTTACTTGGCCTGAAACTCCTCTGATTCCAGTTAATTTTACCCTACAGCAGACCAGTGATCCTGCCCACAGCACTTTCACAATTCTTCCAGGAGGAGGGGAGTGGTGTATAGGAGATCACCTGAACATTATCATTCATATGAAGGACTTTGAAGGCCATCCAAAGACATCTGGAGGAGACTTCATAGTGGCTAGGTTGCACAACCCAAAGCTTGGTGCAGGTGTGGCCGGGCAGGTGGTGGACCTCCTCAATGGATCTTACTCAGCTGTGTTCCCTTTACTATGGAATGGAAGTGCAGAAGTTGAGGTAAAAGCACCACACAGTGACACTGTAGTGTGTTTGGATACTGTCTGTGAATGTGAGGCACTGTACAGCATTTGGGCACCATGAAGGTGTAGAAAATGTGCTATATAAGTTCAGTCCATTTACCAATATTTCGATTCAAACAAGGATTTCTTGACCAGTTGTGTTAATGTTGTAAAGAAATTACAAAGACTTGGTCTGTTGCTCATCTGGGATCATTTCTGCCTGTTGTTTATTTTATACACATGGATTCACACATCATTGACCACATCACAGATATTTGATACTCTGATACCAAAACTGGACCTAACCAAAAACCTATCCTATGAAAGCACACAAAAACACATTCCACTGGTCCTTTCCCAGATAATGTTGCTTGCATAGACTTCACAGCAGAACTAGCTATTAGTCATTAACCTTTGATCTCCAACATTAACTCCAATGAGCAAAGACATGTCAAATAATGTGGATTGAACTCTGCCCTCAGGTGACACTGGTTCACTCCAGTGAGGCTGTCACAGTCCTGCAGAGGCTGAACAGAGAGCAGCCAGACAGGATTTATTTCCAAAGTGTCTTCCGTTCAGGCTCAGTGTCTGAAACCACAACCTGCAACATCTGCCTGAGACCAACCAAGCAACCGATATGCAACTACACCGACCTCCACACAGGGGAGCCATGGTTCTGCTACAAGCCAAAAAATCTGAGCTGTGATGCCAGGATCAGCCACTTCAGCGGTACATTCCAGGAAAACCTCAGGAAAAATGAGAAAGCACTGTTTCAGAGGTGAGACAGTACATGCAAGTTTTGTGTTTAGTTTTGATTTGACATGTTACTGGGACACTTCATTTATTGGCTTAAAAACTGAGATGCTTTGCTTTTTTCACTACAAATGATAAAAATAAAGAATAGTTATCATAAATAACACATTTTTCATCTGAGTTTTTAGGCTTTTTCACTCATATTCTTGTATTTAGGGTGTCACTGACTAATATTTATGAATGTTTATTCCTCAGTAGTGTCAACATGAAAGTCTCCATTCCGGCTCTAGGTTCTTCCACTGTCCTGGTGCTGCCAAAAAAGGAAGGTAGTGCATTTTTCTTATCTACCAGTAAACTATATATTTAGCCCAGTTTTAGAGAGGTGTACTGGGAGCACAGAAATTGCCTCCAGCTGTTAGTAGTGGGCTATATCAATTCTCGAAAGAATAAGGATGAGCCAAAAGATGTTGGTAAAATTATTTTCTACCATCAGCTTTTGCTGCAAAAAAGAAGGGTACTGTTAGCTTGAGTTTAGGTCAACCTGCACACTCTGTATCTCAGAACTTTGTAGATGGAGCTTTTGTGTACCAATACTGTTACAGTCATTATCATATCGACTGATACTTTCCTACACATTCATTCTTCACAACACGAAAAACTGAAGAGTCCTAAAAACATCATGTATTTGTGGCTCGTTGATAAAGATTCCATCTCAAATGCATCAGCATCAGTCTGTAGATATCTGATTCATATATGATACTAGTTAAAAAATTTGGAAAAAACTTCTTGTTCAGTATTTTTTCTTTCTTTTCATTCATTTGTAATTTCATTTGTAGGAATATGAAGAACTCAAACAATCAACTGATCAATCAATCAGTTAAGAAAATTCTATCAAAACACAAATAGAAAATAACAAATGTAGTACATAGTATATTCTAAAATTAGAGGGAAGAAGTAAAACCTTTTTTGGTCCATCTCCTTCCACATGTTAAGTTATTCATTATTTATTGTTATATATGAATAAATACATACATATATGCTCATCCGTACATATACTCAAATGTGTGCACATTTAGAATTATGACAAATTACATATGCAGGAAACAAAATGTGTTAAACAAACCTGTCTGTTTGATATTTTTGATTCCTTTGGTTGGATGACAGCTTTGCACACTCTCAGCATGTAAGCTGAGAGGGACCTACATTTGTAAACAGTCACATAAATAAATATAAGGACAGCTTTATCTTTTTCTTCTACTTAGGTAACAATAAGAAGAACAACAGTGTTGTAACACCTGGGCCCTTTGGCTACTACTACCAGCATGAGTGGCGAGCTCTAGGTGGCACCACAGTCCACCACTTCAACAGTTCCTCTGCTATTACTGAATGTCTGAAAGGCAAAGTGATCCACATGTACGGAGACTCCACCGTCAGGCAGTGGTTCGACCATCTCAGGGATGCACTTCCAGGTAGGAGATACATAAGGATTTATGCCAACAGCTTGATGTTGTCTGTAATTCTATGTTTCCTCTACATAGTACCGGCTCTCAGTGGTGGAGAATCCCAGCTCTATGAAGTACAAGTCATGCCATGTATTTGTTCTACCTGTTCACTTAACACAGGTGATTCCACTAATTATTCCATCTACCTGGATGAGGAGTTGTCCTCATTGTTTTTTGTTTGTTTCTTTCTTTTTTGGGGGGGCTTCCTCAGTGAAAGGTTGGAACAAATACATGGCAGGACTTTTACTTTATGAAACTAGAATTCTCGACCCAACTTGACTCAGGTACCAGGTAATATTCCTGGAGGCCGTTTCTATTACAGGATAGTACCAACTTAAGAGTAGCGAGTCGTCATAGCAACCCTGCGCGGAACTTCCATAACAATGTGCTGTCATCTGCTTGAGTTGCTGATAAACTCATTGTGTGTTGCCCCATCAAGCTCAGGCTGCATCTTTTATTGGCCACCAAGGACAGAAACATCTGAAGCTCCTCAACCAACCATGGTGTTGTTTTGTGGGCTGTTATCATGAATGTATTCAGCCTATCAGTATATTAATTGTCAACAAACCAAATCTGGTTTGTTAAAAATGGCGGGGCACGCACTGATGACGCAGTAAGGCTGTGACAACTCTGACCAATCAGTGGTCTGCAGTGTTTACACATTTTAGTGTGTCTTCATCCATTTTGGAACCTTGGCCAAGCAGTTACTAAAAACATAGTACTGAGTAACAGATTCCAGGTACTTTTACGTAATGGAAACGCAAAAAGGCTGAGTCAAAAGTCTGTATCACATAGTGGAAGCGTGGCCTTAATGTGTCCTTCTTCTGTTCCCTCTGATAGATCTGAAGGAGTTTAACTTACACAGTTTAAAGCAGCCTGGACCTTTCATGGCCTTAGACTATCCAAACAACATCATGGTGACTTTCCGCTGTCATGGGCCTCCTATTCGTATTCTTGATGTACAAACCAGCCAGCTGCATTACATTGCCAATGAGCTAGATGGTGTAGTTGGAGGAAGTAATACTGTTGTAATTATTGGCATCTGGGCTCATTTTGGCAATTTTCCTACTGATGTTTACATCCGTCGGCTGCAGACCATTCGCAGAGCAGTGATGCGCCTGCTGGACAGAGCTCCAGGTACACTGGTCATCATCCGCACCGCAAACCTCAAAGATCTGACACTTCTAGGGAGTTTTTCCAACAGTGACTGGTACTCACTGCAACAGGACAAGGTGCTCAGGGCAGTATTCAAAGGAATCAATGTCCACCTGGTGGACGCCTGGGAGATGACCCTAGCCCACCATCTGCCCCACAACCTCCACCCACAACCTCCTATTATAAAAAACATGATTAATGTTGTCTTGTCCTACATATGTCCTAAAAGAGATGGTTAGATGTGTTTGCCAGACAGGAGCATTTAAGATCGGCACACATATCCAGAGTTTACATATCGTCACCCTCTTAAAATAATTGCCTCAGTCATTTTGGCATGTTCGAAAATTTGCCTAACTCATTTAATTCTCTCACATTCTATGTTTGGCTGACCTTCTTGTTTGTCTGTCAGTAGGCATCTGTTGTTATAACTGTTTTGATTAAGATTGTTGGTAAATATCATATATTGAACAAATAGTTCAGTTGTTTGCGTATCCTGAAAAATCTGAAAAAATGACTTGGGTGATTATTTTAAGAAGGCATTTATATGTTCTTCCACCAGATGCTGCATTTTGTTCCAGCTGTCATAATTGCATGTTTATCATCTATTTTCAGCCACAGTTAAATAAGCTTAGGTTGTTTTGTGTTTTTGAGTATGAATTTGACTAAGGCTCGTACTGACTTGGGTAAAAAGTACTGTAGTTTACCTCAGTATATCTGAAGTGTCATTATTGAAGTGCAACTATAACTGGACATTTTTACTTTTTTACAGTTCAGATTAAGATGAATAAATTATATATTGTCTGTCAGGGTAAACAATAATGAAAAGTCTCTGCAAACTTTGGACATGTGAACTTGAACGAAATCGAATCACAAGCCTAACAAAAAAAAGTGATTTATGATGGTGGAAAAAAGGTTTTGGACACTTTGTGATACATTGGATTAAGAGTAACTCCAGTCATTGAACTCTCATTAGTATTGTTCCATTTTCTAAACCCACATGCTCCCCTCTGTACTTACATGGTTCTACTGGGATCAAAACTGGATGTTCTGGCAAGATAATGAAACACATCCAAGACATGACGTGTTGAAAGTTTTGTTATTTTTTTAATTGTTAAGAGCAAATAAAATTATTTGCATTTGTTTGTGTCTGTCTGATGCAGCCACACCTTTAGAAACACAAAAAACATTTTTCTGCAAATATTTCCTGATAATATTTTTGACTGTGTACTATTTTAAGGGTGTCCAAAAATTTAGGGGAAAAAAAAAAACCAGTTTGTAAAATCTCAGTATAAATTTAAAGGATTTTAGGTCAAAATAAATAAAACTGAAGAAAAAAAAATAGCTTTTTCAGGAAATTGTATCATTAAATTAATATAAAAACACATACTTACAAAAACCTCCATTTGTCAAACTACATGGGTTTTATTGATGAATCAGTGTTTCAGATGATGACGGTGTTTCCTGTTCATTATGGAGCCTCTCTACTTCCAAAGGAATCATATCTGATGAAAAACTAAGAAAATGCATTTTAGCTGAATTATTTAAATGTACTGATAGGATACCTCTTTCAAAAGTTAGTAAAGTTTTTGGAGCAAAACATTTGATTGCTCTTAACAATTTGGGTATTTAAGGGTCAAAGTAGTAAAAGCAATAATACCCAAATAAAGAGGTAATGACACCAGAAATGCTTTAAATGTTAAATAACCATGTTCAGAGGAGTAAAAATTTCATATGAAACGGTTTGTTTATTTCCCATATTTGTTAAGCTTTTGACTTTAAAACAAGTACAAGAAAATTTCCAGCATATAACAAAAATCTTGACAATTTTCAGAAAAAAAAAAAAAAAGCTTTATTTTAGCTGTTGACAATGACATCCAAGCGTAGACCAAGAGGATCTCCAAAGAGTATGACATAACAGTGTGATTAGTGTAAAAAAGATGTTATAGAGGGTTAGTGTAATGAGAAGCTGTCCAAATGTAACACTTTAAGCCTTGGTAAATGTTATGCTTTCAAATCTATTACCAAGGACAAAGTTAAATCAGACTCAGGTATGGTAAGGTGGTCCACTACATGGGCTTGACCATCATCCTACTGGCCTTTACAGAGTAAGGGGCGCCTGTTTTCCAGGTGTGCCAGTGAAGGCCTGACAGCCAACCCAGATGGTTACCGGCAGCGTGCCAGTCCCCGTTCAGACTGGCAGAGCCACAGTTGCTGTACCACCACCCTCCGCCATCTGAGGAGGCACACTCATTCACGGCAATATCTCCAAAGATGCATGGTGTGCAGCCGTCATTGTCACGATCGAGGGTGCTGAAGCCGAAACCGTTCTCATCTATTCCCCTGTATGAGCCCCGGATGGCATCCCCTTTGAACACAGTCACAAAAGTATTTCAGTGTCATGTGAGATAAACTATTTTAGAATTACAAAAAAAAAATCTGCCTATTCAAATAGACCTATGAGAACTGTTTCCACTCTTTATTGGATGTTTTTTAGAGGCTACAGGTAGAGGGCAGTGTTGTTTAACCCTTTATAGGGCACTATTTGAAATACTGTAAAATACAACATTTTAACCTTAGTTTGTTAGTCTCCTTCCTCTTGCCATAAAACATTTGAGCAGCATTTGCTAAAAACTAAACACATGCAATAAAACTGTTGAAATAAAAAAAAAATTAAAAAATTTTTTTTAAAAAAAAAATCACTCATATTCATTATTTACAGCTTCAAAATGTCTATAAAATCTCTGAATTACTGTAGACTGTTACAAAAACCAATATGCTTTTTGATTGGTCCCATATTTAATGTTTTCTGAAATAACCAAAAATAGTCACTTCCCTGACAAAGGGTTAAGTGAAAGCAGTGAATGCTGCATGTTTTCTTTTGTTGTTGTCAACTGTGAAAACAGCAGAAACCAAAGGGATTGTAATCTCTAACATCAACATTAATGTAGAGAAGAAGCAACATGAGACACGTCTGTACATTAAGACACAGTAGTAATAATACTGGGATCTAACAAGACACTTTTTTTATGTTTTATTTGGTAACTTTGTGTCAGTTACCAGAGAAGGAAAGGAAAAACTCCATTTTTGTCTGCTGATTACTCTAATAATAAAACACTCTAATACAGTAATATTATAACACTACCATTATCCATTTGAAAATGTTGAAACATTTTTTTTTCACATGTATTCAAATATAAAGGAGGGACAGTAAGCTCTAATAAACAACAGTACCTGCAGTTCCTTTATATTTCCTGACTTGTAGTTTGAAAGCCGTTTTCTCGTTGCCCAGTTTAAAGTTGCTGTACTCTGCAAAGGCACTTCCACCTTCATGGTCCCACAGGTCGACCCTCATGGTCCATTTTTTAGTCTTGCTCTTAGTCAGAAAGAAAACCTTCTTTAGCCCGAGCCAGTGGTCCCCTGGGTGAAAGAACAGGAACTTTAATGAACAGTTTCATAGTGTTAGGTTAGCATTGCATTGAATGTGTGATGTGGGTTATATGTGGTACTGTTTTGACTTGTTTTATCCTGGTGTTGTACGTTACTGATATTTTTGTTCTGTTTTCTGTCTGCATTCAACAAAATAAAATGTGTTTGACTAGAATGAAAAGCAAATGAAATATGATAATCATTACTAGGGCGAGTAGTTTGACCAGTGACAGCTGTGGTTGTCACTACTTCCACATACACACTACATATTATTGTTCTCCTACTGAAAAAATTAGAGACAGTTTCATAGTCTGCTGAAAGTTTGCTGTTTTTTACCATTAGGTAGTGATGAATTATCTGTTTGCTCACACAGTGCTTTCTGCCAAGGATCAAGAACACTGTGAGCTGTTGATTTTTATACATTTCAGTGACAAATGTGCATATTGCTCCTTATGTAAATAATCGATTTCACAGCTCATTCATCACCTTTGAGTTCTTATTTGTTTTCACCCAATGAACTCTCATTCTCTCACTCTCATGAACCCAATAAAAACGAATGACACACCCAGCAAACAACACTTACGTGTAAGGTTTCCAAAGCCGTTTTTATACGGCACCCAGTTCCTGTTGAACAAAACTTCTCCACCAGTGCGCCTTTGAAACACCGTCCAACCTCCATCAGTACGCATCTCACAGTACACCTGAGCAGGAGGTCAAATTAACAGATGCTAAGAAAATAATCCTCATGTCTTAAAAAAAAAACTTTAACTGAGAATGAGATGAGAATCACATCATGAGCTGATCAAACACATACATAACAGTGCTACATGTGTTTTTACATTTGAATTCTGTACATAATTTTAACTTCTATACAACAGTTGTTTGAGTTTATTAACCAATAAAGACCCAGTGCTAATTTTGTGTCAGTTCCCAAACTAGTATTTCTCTCTATTTAACTTTTTTTCCCCTTATATTTTTATTTGAAATGGACATGTAAATACACCAACATAGCAACTTAGCAAAAATCAAATCAATGACCTTCCTGTTTTGTTACTTTTGGGTCCAGAAAAAGTCCATCCCCAGCTGTCAGAGCATATGAATCTAAAGAGTACATAGTCATGGACCTTGGATCAGACTTCGTTCAGTCTTTGCAGTGCTCACTCTCCTCTAATAACTTACATTACATAAGACTTTTGATATCGTAGTAACAATGGGAACGCCTCTTAAGGGTTGTAATGACAATTTGCCTGGTATTCAATCTTTCTTAAGGGATTCCTCACCATTTGTTACAATATTATCCTGTAAAAATCAGATATTGTATTCATTGATCATGTAGACATCCATAAAGATATTCAGGAAAGATATCAATAACTGAGCAAATTAAACATAAAACAAGCATCTCCATCTACTGTCATTGATTAAACTCTATGGGCTTTACTGGTAAATCAAAGTTTTAGAAGATGACTGTTTCCATGGTAACTACGGAGCCTCTGAATGTCCAAATGGGTCATATCTGAGGACCATGAAAAGATGACAAACTGTATTTTACACCAATTATTTACATGTATTGATAGGATTAGTGGATTAGCAGGTATTAGTTTAGATCTGTAGATGTTTGCACTACTATCTACCTCAATAACCCTTCCACTTTGCACACACACTGTAAATACTGTGATTTGATTTATTTATAGTTGTTTATATTTCTATTATTATTGTGTTGTTTATCTTATTTAAAACTTAGTCTTTTATTTTGACATTTTTTTACAGAGTGAGCAAAGTTAAACCGGAGTCAAATTCCCCGTTTGTGTACAAACTTGGTGAATAAAGCTGATTCTGATTGTTTTGGTTAAAGGGTGATGTTTCGATCTTTTTAAAGACATGCTCCCTGATTGTGCATAAAGTTGTATCCCAGTCTGATAGCATCCCTACTGATGGTGTTTGGGGGGGGGGGGGCTAAAGTACAGCTACAGTGCTTTTAGATGACATCCAGTGTTGAGTTTGCATTGCTCAAATTTTTCACATCCTCATAATCCTCATACCTTGAAGGGGATCTTGATTCCGGTCGGTTGGATTACATAAACTCCACTGGATGCTTGTGGAGATCGGCTCTTAATGTCATTGCAGTCTGTTCCTACAGACACAATAATAAACTGCAGTTTCAGAAACAGCTAAATATGCAATGCCTTATTATTTTTTTGTATACTATCTGCCATTTATGAAGTAATAACATGTTCCATACCTTGAGAGATGACTTTATGCTATTTGGAAGAAAACCACAAGAATAGTTTTAAAGGGAGACATGATCTACTGTAAATATATGACACTTAAAATATAAATACATCACAGCTATGGAAGAAATTAACTTATATTTGTTCTATGAAACACAGAGATAATAGAATAGAAAAATACTGCTACGATCGTATTTGCTTTTATCTTTACCTGCTCCGTGAAACTCAAGAAAATGACCAAGATCAGCCCACAGCACCCTACCAGGCTCTTCATTTTGACCTATTTGATAGTTTTAAAGAGACATGTGAATCCAAATACATAAATAATCTGATACATTTCCGATGTTCTGTGACACTGGGAGCACACATACCTGCGTGTTGACTGAACCTTGTATCCCAGCTCCAACTCCACAAATGAAACTCCTTTACAATGTAACAGACTCTGAGGGGAGTGAAGTAAGCAGAGTCAGACAAAGTTCACCACTGCTTGGATAAAGCTTTCATTCAACACTTATGTGCTGTTACAGTAAGTGAACTGGAGTGTTTACAGGGTGTTTTTTCCCATCTGTTCCCAGTTTTCAGGTCAAACAGCGTTCACAGCTTAACTCAAATAAAACACACCTGCTGTGGACTGTGTAAAGATAACAAATGGAAAACACTTTTCATCATTTTTTGTGAGCAGAGAAAAGTCTTTGTTCTATTAATAATTCACATTTCACGTTTATATTCCAATCACAAAAGAAGCATCAATTTAACTAATGTGTATCTAGAATTCTTTAAGTCTGTGAAGGCCACACCTTTAAAACGTCTACATGCTGACATTCTGAGACAGGAAAATAAAAAGGAATATTCTTATTTTATGTACATATCAGAGGAAATTATTTTTTTTGTAGGCATGCATCACAAATGCAACCTTTTTTTAAATGAGTAGAATGTTTCTTCATTCACAGCATTGATCTGTAATGATTAGAGATGAGAATCGAGAGTAGTAGCAGTAGCTACTGGCTCGATTCCTTGGAATCGTTTGCCTGCCTGCTTCAGGATTCTGCTTGCCCATTCCGCTTTCGTTGCGCATGCGCCATGACGTCACACGTACGCTGCATTGTTTTGGTCAGAACGTAGCCAACATGAAACAGAAACTTTAGTCTGTCGTAATCTCTAAAGAGCCTTTGTTTTTGCAGCCATGGTTTGCATTCCCTGTCCTGTTGTGGGTCTACAAGAGGTTCCTGGTGCCTGTCCTTTACCCCTTCATTTCACCCTTCATTAATATATTCTGGACCGAGAAGGCAGTCCAAGAAACTGGAAGTGACCAAAAACGTAGTCAAGGGTGTAATGGAACGGGCAAGCCTGAAAGCAATGGGGAGGTCATTGCCAAAGGATCAACTGTTGCAGCAGATAAGAAGACAGACTGATGGCTCCAAACTGTTGCATTTCATTAAACCTTTGTAAATACAGAATTATAGAATGTATAGAGAAACTATTGATTAACTTAACTCTGTTTAATTATTTTTTTTATAACTCAATAAAAAAAAACATGAAACAGAAACGGTCTAAACAGATGACACCAGGTCCACTTGGAACACTGTCAAAGCTTCCATTTCTTCTAAAGGGTGGAATCCTTCCAATATGTTCAAACATTTGTCCACGCAGCATGTGATTAATACGTTAGATTCGCTATTTAACATTTAGCGGCTTACCTAGCGGCAGGACTCCATCCGGGGCCAGTTCCGGTTCCGGTTCGGACAACCAACGTCTTCCCCTCAAATACAAGTTTCCGAAGGCAGAGAAAAGGAAATGAGGTGCACAACAACGGGAGACGGGCCGGGTTGTAGGTGGTTGTACCACCTGTGTAACTTACATTTTTAATCTGTTTTTATTACATTTATTACATTTTTGTTTCTTAGTTTTTCTTGTAATTTGACACATACTTCTCATAATGCAAAAACATATCATACAAGTGGTAACACATAGTCATTCAACATTACAGTTTAGTCAACATAACATTACAATTTCTATAATTCTTGTTTCTGTTACTGGTGCTGTGGGCTCCATGTGGTTGTCATCCTCAGGTATGAGTACAAGATGGGTCCAAGGGTGCAGTTCCTAACCATGGTTAGATTTACAATTATTGTTTTGTAACTGTTAGATTTGGGTTAAGGATGTTCCTTTTTGCTGAATTAGTGTTTATTTTAAGAAACTCAAGACTAATTATTGGGAGATACTGTATTCAATAGGAAATCTTTCTCTTATCCATATTATTTGATCCCCTTTTCACTACGTATGTAAATCACTTTGTAAAGGTGCTATATAAATAAAAGTTATTATTTTTGTACGCTGTAAACTTGCATTTAACAGTAAATTTGCTTTAATACATATTTTCAGTTGTCCTTAAAGGCATGCAGCCTTGTCCACAAATTAGAAAAGGCATTGAAATAATTAACAAATGTATAATAGCATCCAAATGACCTTTAGAGGGGTTTATAGCTTGACAAATCTCAACATGTCTGGTCTCATCTGATTGATGAAGTTAAGTAGAGTAGGGTCTGTTTGGTGACTGGATGCGATCTTGCCTGGGAAAACCAGGTTCTGTAATATTTACCGTATATGAATAACAGTATATACAATGTTTTAAAAAAAAAAAAACAACCCTAAAAACTTGCTTACATACATTCACATGTACTCAAAAGCTTGATTACACAGTCTGCATGAGAAAAAGAAAGGATGTAATTGTCAGATATACATAAAAAATGACTCCCAAAAGAGCTTGCAGCCACACCCCTCTGCACATGCCTGATCTCAGAAGCTAAGACCTGGTTTGTACTTGGGTGGGAGACTGCCTGTGAATATCAGGTGCTTTTCCACTTCATGACTAACGGCACTTAGGTCAGATGAGTTCTTCAGTTACTGTACATTGTAACAGTCTGAGTTTTGTTCTGTTTATCTGATCGCTTTTAGGAGCCTATTTTATGGCCATAGCCACAAGTCCACAAATCTGGCAACACACAAGCACACAGATTACATTTCCTTCAGGAAATGTGAGCATGTCTAATTTATGAGTTCTAGAAAAAGCTTTACTGCAAAACAACAAACAGCCCTATTAAGGGAATATATAAATATCAATTGTGCTTGATTTCATTACAAAGATCTAGGAAAAATGGGCAGTGAGATAGATTTTGGTAAATTGTTCTCCTGAGGTCTGTTAGTTTACAAAGTGGGTCATCATGATCTACAGAGATCAGTTTCACTTTATGGGCCTATAATCCGATTTTGGCTTTGGTAAAAATAAGTTTTTCCTTTTTTGGGTTACAGAAAAACCCTTATTTCTGAAATACCCAAAGCTTTTCAGCACTTGCCCACAAAGAGATGGGTTGTGAACTCTCCTCTGTACAAATGATTACAGAGCAGTCATCTTCCTCCATCCCAAACCCGGGGAAGAGTGGTTCGGTGAAGGTGCTGTTGAATGTGTACAGGTGACTGAGTGTCCCAGCAGAGACACTGTAGAAGGACAGGGTACCACCAGGCCAGTCCAGATATACCGCAACCCTGTGGGAGCGAGACTTTGGTGCTGGGATCTCTACACGCTGGTGGTTGTGCTGAGCGCTATAGTGATCCTCAGAGCAGAACAGACTCCAAGACTGGTCTGTGTAACCAAAACCACAGATGTGAGAACTAGCCCTACGACGGATCCCTCTCATTGCCACGGCGATATCCACCCAGCGTCCACGCCACTCCACCTCCCAGTAGTGCCGCTGGGTGAGGCCTTGGAGACAGAGTACCTGGGAGACACTCTCAAACCTGTCAGGGTGGTCTGGATACTGCTGTTTCTCTCTGACCCATGTGACCTGCTTACCCCCATCATGCAGAAAGAGAGACTTGGCAGATGTGTTGGGGTTCAACGTCAGCGTACATGCATCTGTACACAAGACACATTATTTTAGTCAACCTGTTAAATATCTGAACTGAAAGAAAGAAAACTCAGTTGAGCCAACCATCATAGACCTATACATAATATGGAAAGTAAATTAATAAGAATTAGAGGTGAATATCTATACAGTAGTCACACCTCTATAGGCAGGGATATAAGTTCATTTATTCATTCATTCATCATCTGAACCTGCTTTTTCCTCACTAGGGTCACGGGGGTCACTAGAACCTATCCCAGATACTTATGGACAAAGGCAGGGTACACCCTGGACATGTGACCAGGCAAACAAACAATCACTCTCACATTCACACCTATGGGCAATTTAGATTCATTGATTAACCTATCAGTGCGTGTCTTTGGATAGTGGGAGGAGCTAGTGTACCCGGAAAGAGCGGCATAAGTTATATATGTAAAATAATAAAACAACAAAATCATATATCATATCATATAGACCTGTATTATTTTTTCTTCAACATATTAAAATCTACTTTACCCACTGATCCTCTCTGTGAAACCTACATCATTTTTAATCCAGGGCAAATTATAGCCAACAGTAAGCAGTAAGTGTTGAGACAACAAGTGAAAAGATTGCAAGAAGGCAATAAATATGTCATATTCCCACACACCATGCACACCTGCAAAAAGAAGATGGAAAAATCATTCCTGTCTTTATGAAACGCACATGTCGAATCATCGAAATATCACTTACTCTGTTTCAGTGTTGATTTCAAGTAGCATTCGGCATTAGGGTCCACACTGCATTAAAAGAGGGCAAAAATATGGTTTGTGTGCTGTGACTCATAAAGTATACATGCCGTGTCCTTCAAATGTAGCTACACATTGGTAAATTAAAATGCTGATTATAGAGTATATATTAGAGAATGTGACCATGATACATTTTATTCCATCTGTCAGTTGTGCTTCTGCTTACTACTGTGTGCTTACATGTAACGCAAAACACAAGGTACAGTTCTTCATCATATTTATTAGTATTATGACTTATTATCACAAAACTTTGAAAAAAACGTGGCCCAGAGTGTCGGTAATAGACCCAGCCAATGAGAGTGCAGCCTCACAGAATGTCAGCCAATGAGAGGGCAGTGTAACAGAACGTCAGCCAATGAGAGGGCAGCATAACTGAATGTCAGTCAATGAGAGGGCAGTGTCACAGAATGTCAGCCAATGAGAGGGCAGCGTAACAGAACATCAGCCAATGAGAGTGCAATGTCACAGAATATCAGCCAATGAGAGGGCAGTGTCACAGAATGTCAGCCAATGAGAGCCCAGGTTCACAGAATATCAGCCAATGAGAGCTTTGGCACTATTTCTTGCTTTTACATCATACCTACCCAGATGTCCACAAATGTGGCAAGACACAAACACACAGATTACATTTCCTTGAGGAAATGTGAGCATGTCTAATTTATGAGTTCTAGAAAAGGCTTTGCTACAAAACAATAATAACAATAACAATAAAAAAAGCCCCATTAATGGAAAATATAAATATCCATTTTTGCTTGGTTTCATTGCTGATAGAATAACTTTTAAGTGTCTAAGATCTAGGAAAAATGGGCAGAGAGATAGATTTTGATCAATTGTTCACCTGAGGTCTGTCAGTTTACAAAGTGGGTCATCACGATAAACAGAGATCAGTTTCACTCCAGACTCCTGCAGGTAGTTGTAGCTGAGGTCCAGCTGTCTGAGGTGAGATGGATTGGAGCTGAACACTGAAGCCAAAGAAGCACAGCTTTTCTCTGTGATGCCACAGAATGACAGCCTGTGTAGGAGAAAGGCACTCGTTTAATTCCCGATCACCAAAATGTATGTTTGTAACTAAAAATGTGAGACCATTATACCTTAATATCTCAAGTTTGCAGTGTGGGCTTGCTAGTCCAACAGAGAGTAGATTAACCTCTGGATCAAGTAGATCGTTCTCACTCAGATCAAGTTCTTTCAGGTTAGAGTTGCCAGAGCTGAGCACCGAGGCCAGATCAGCACAGCACTTCTGCAACTTACACTCGTTTAACCTAAAACAAGAGTGTGTTGCACATTTTACCAAAAAAGAAATAACAATTCTCAATAACCTTTTTTTTTATTTCAAATTCATTGTCTGCAGAAATTTTACCTCACCTTAATGTCTCCAGTTTACAATGTGAACTTCTCATTCCATCACACAACAGCTGTATTCCTGCTTGACCTTGCAGGTTGTTTCCACTCAAGTCCAGCTCCTTGACACGAGTAGACTCAGAGCTGAGAGCTGAGCCAAAGTGGCTGCAACACTTCAGTGTAAGGTCACATCTGCTGAGCCTGAAACATGTAGGAGAACTTTAGAGGTATGTTCCCGTTGTTCTTCATGACTGTGATATACAAATATAAAAGCAACACATAGCACATGAATGAAGTCAGGTAAGGGAATGAGCTAGAGTTAAAAATAGCATCACATATGTGCGTTAGTCACATTAGTGACGTTCCTTATAATAATATTAAATCAAACGATCACATGGAATAATGGTTTTACTCTGTGAAAAAGTGACTTAGATTTAATGCCTCAACATTCCCCTCATACTGTTTTTTGGCAGTAGTTTGTTATTTTAAGAAGAACTTTATCAGCTCAAACTATTTGAGAAATCGTCCCTTGAGAATCAGCTGCTTCTATGTCCACTTTTCCTCATTTTGAGAAAACAGAGTTTGAAAATGTCACCTGTCTG
>JAQQZY010000005.1:43581530-43600636 GCA_030068375.1 Ostorhinchus rueppellii
TTTGTGAGATCAGTGCAGTGAGATTATGAGAGCATGGAATTGTCCAAAATCTCTTGCGATGCTGAAACAAGAGATTTTGGACAATTCCATGCTCCCAATTTTTTGGAACAGTTTGGGGATGGTCCCTTCCTGTTCCAACTTGACTGTGCACCAGTGCACAAAGCAATGTCCATAAAGACCTGGAAGAAAGAGTTTGGTGTTAATGAACTTGACTGATCTGGACAGAGTCCTGACCTCAACCCAAAAGAACACCTTTGGGATGAGTTGGAGCAGAGACTGAGAACCAGGCCTTCTGCTCCAACATCAGCGTGTGATCTAACAAAGGCACTTCTGGAGGAACGGTCAAAAATTCCCATAAACACACTCCTAAATCTTGTGGAAAGCATCCCTAAAAGAGCTGAACCTGTTGGAGCTGCAAAGGGTGGACCAACGTCATATTAAACCCTGTTGATTAGGAATGGCATGAACACACCTATACAAAGTGAGAAGTGGTGTCTTTTCCATCTTTTACTTACGTGCGACTTCCCCCAGACAGCTGATGAGCAGTGTCTGGTAGTCACTGAGTGCAAAGGGGATGCAGTAACACAGCCCATCCTCTTGGCGGTGTTTAATATGATGATCTTGGTCGGCATTTGTCACACACAACAAGTTCTTCTCTAAAAGCTCTGAACTGCTCAGCACTGAGCCATAATATGCAAAAGATGCCACAAACCTGTAGAATTAAAACAAAGGTCAGACCTGGTTTCACTCCATTATGAGAAACAAGAGCAACATTGAACAGAAAAAAAAATCCTGCAAAATAATACAAGCACTTCTAAGACATTAAAAACAGCTCTGGGAAAACATTTTCATTTCAATGAGTGGTTTTAACTTAAAAATCTATTACTTTTTTATGTTTCAGAAATCTGTAAACATCTGTCAAATGAGAAAATAATCTGCAGGATAATGAGTAATGAAAACAACTGCTAGTTCCAGCAGTAGTATGTTCATACCCATGCTGTTTGATGTATTCTGACTAGGGTTGCAAAGGGGTGGAAAATTTCCGGTAAATTTCTAGACACTTTCCATGGGAAGTTAAGCTGGGGAATTTAGGAAAAATTCCAAATTGGAAACTTATCAGCTAGCTAGCTACTGTATGAATACATTTTTATTAAATTTTTGCAAGTTAAACAATATCATTATAGATAAAATATATTTAGCCCATAATATTATATAAAAACAAAAACAACAACTTACTTGACTTTATATAATTCACAGGCTCAGCTGTGTGGCTTCAATAGTCTTGTGCTTTGGGCTCAAAAGTATGGCCTCCAGGGTTTAAGCAATCATCTGTGCATGTGATGGAGGAGTGCACAGTGTATGCAGGGGGCGTGGCCTCAATAGTCCTGCAGTAAACAGTGCTGTGTGCATGTGATTGAGGCATGTACTTGCATTAAATCTGGTTGTTTTAGCAAAGATTATGCTACAATATATTTTCCCCAACTATATTTAAGATCCCTGTTGAAAGCCAACCTTTAATTTTGTAAATTTCTTTTTTATTCACATAAATTCTCATTAATTCCCATGGAAAGTTTCCAACATTGAAAATTACTGGAATTTCGCAACCCTTGTTCTGACTTAAGTTAATATTGAATATTGTGTTCTGAATTGAATTCATGTGCTTAAGATTCAAATCTAAACTCCTATCAACAGCAGAGAAGGGCAGAATATTAACTGAAAGTTTTGGTGTTACTGCAAATGTAGCCAAAGTAATACACAATTGCCCATAAAATTGGAAAAATCTTGCTTTCACACACTTTCCTCTCTTTATTCCTATTTATACACATCAGTATGACCTCTGACCAGGTGCAAAGATAACATACTGAGTCCCAGTTACACTTTATCCATCAAGAATAAATCTCATTGTGACAACTATTTCATGAGAAGAGGTAAAAGTATTTTTATTCCAACTTTATGGTCAACAGTGTACTCAGTATATATTATCTAATTATGATATATTGATGTATTTTTGGAGTTTTGGAGAGTAAGGCATTTTCATAAAGAAAAAAAAGCAAGCCGAAAAACACATTTTAAAATGAAAATAATGTCCATTCACAGTTCTTTCATCAAAGTTTCTGAAACAACATCACAATCACTGCAAATCACATGATGGGTTACATTAATAATAATAATACAGAAGTTTTCCAAGTCGATCTTTTGGCTTTTCACCCTAAACACAGGTGGAAGGCATACATTACCATGAGTACCAGAGCAGCACAGATGTCCTCCTGAACGCTGGGCTGAGCAGTATCTTCCAGTTGCCTCTCTCATTCTTAAATCAACAAAAATCCATAGGAAATTTTAAAGAAAACATACATCACTTTTCAATAAAACTAAAATAGATAATTACAAGTGATAACTTGAAAGGGGACAAACCACGATTGGCTCCACCAGGCGTCCTGGAGGAAGAGATGTCCTGTTCATTTTAGCGATCCACTGCAAGGTGTTGACGGCGGCCTGAACTTTCCCTGCTGACACGTTGTACCGCGCCGACTCTGGAATGTACTAATGAAACACAAACACCTCTCATGTAGATGTGTGTCCTCAGTACAACCCCTTTCCTAATACTTGCATACAAAAACTTAAGGTTTAGCTTTTGCTCCTTGAACTGAACCACTGGTCAAGATCATATATGTTTTTCAAAATTTTCAAAATTTTCCATTTGCTTACCAGCATTTATTCAATCCACTTTATTTATTTGGCACATTTAAATGACATGAATGACTGAATGTAATTTGTCACAGCTTTTACTTTGTATTTGTTTCTGCAGTTCAACAAACATGGTGGCATTGTATTACTGTTCCCATGTAAACAGCATTTATGTCTATTTCATATTAAATTAAAGAACATTGCACTTGAACACACACACAGACACACACACACACACGCACACACACACACTCCCATGGACTTCAGATTTACCTTACACTGCATCATGTACAACTTTGTTTTTAAAGTTTTGGGGTTTTTTGCATTTCCACACAGGTTTTTCTGTACACAACTTGAAAATGGAAAATAAAACCTGCTTCATACAAATACATTTTACTCTTACACTTTTACACAGACATGACAGGGAGAGGTCCTACTTTGAAGAGGAAGATAAGGATGACGCTGGGAGTGATGGAGATGCGGATCATCCACCTCCAGCCGAGTGTGGGAACCACCAACATCCCCAGAATGATGATCAGCATTGAGCCTATCATCCAGAAGATCTAAGAACAGAGAGCATGCTGGGAAATTTTCTCACACACCACCAGAACTACATCATAGATCATCTGACAGGTACAGTTCAGGCTGCTACTGTGCAGTATTTCAAACTACAGTGTGAACAGTGCGGTTTTTTTGGTCACACTCACAGTGGCTAGAGGCAGCAGAAAAGCTCGATGCTTCGCAGGAATAAACTCTGTCTTCAAAACGAACCTGAAGGTCACAGGAAAACCATTCAGTAAAGAGTAAGTCTATCCAAAGTGTGACACTGGGTTACTGAGAATGTACATCTAATAAAAAAGGCCCTGTTAAGCCTGTGGGACCGATGATCACGCCGGTGTGATCAGATCACATAGCGTCTTTAAAGCACCATAACAAAAAAACTCTGTCACATGGAGCGCTGCAGTTAAATTTACTCGAAAGTGTGGATTTGAAACTCTCACACAGTTTTTATTTTGTGCTGACAGAGCATGGATATGATCATTTTAATTTGATACTAGAAAATATGTTAATCTGACATGAATGCGCACTTATACTTGTGGGATGGGACCTCAGGTGTTGCATTTTTGTCCATATATTCACCATTTTCCTTTTTTTTTTTTTTTTCAAACTTGTCTTATCAAGCATCCTGACAGCAGAATGGTAGTCTGGCTGCCTTTTGCTGCTAAACAAATTTGCTTTGCCGAAGGAAGCTTCGTGAAGTGTATGAGGTATAGTCATCATTTTACAAACTGGGAAAAGTGGTTGAATCAGCTGATACTACTCTATGTCATGACGTTATAGTTATAGTTATAGACATTATAGGTTATAGTGAAATAATAATTATCTTTTCATATAGATGAAGTTATGCTGAAAAAAAAGGATACCAAGCTAAACATTTTTTAAAGTGGTATATAGAGACAAAATCAAAAGTATATATATATATATATATATAAAAAAAAAAAAACAGCCAAAATAGGCTCAGGACTTAAAGGGTTAAAGAAAGACTATATTTAGAAAGAATGTACTGCTTTACTTTACCATCAACACTTTCCAATAAGGACCCAGCAGATGTTTTTGTAGTGTTCCTTTCATTTAGAGGTTAAAACACCATTTTTGCTTCTGAGGCAACCACCACCTACCACCGCCATTGTTCCCGCACGTTTTTACAAGTTAAGTTTTAGACTTTTTAAGACCTATTTAAGACTACAGAATTTAATGCCAATTTCATGGCCAAACTGGTAAAAAAAATTTGTAACTACTAGAATTTGGGATAATTTTATTCATTTACTCAATCACCTGGATTCCCAATGTTCCAAGTCATTTCTAACTGGGGGCTGCAAATTTAGCAATAATTGGTTCCTAATTTCAATATAAATTGTCAGGGTGGAACTGAGTCGACCAATGTTACTGTCTTTGCAGCTTGGACATTTAACAGACATTTAAACACAATATAGCAAACATCCTACCCTATCACATCACATCACATCACATCACATCACATCACATCCTTAAATGAGTCAATCTGTGTTCAGATCTGACAACAGTGAAACTTTTGTTAAAAATTGTATTATTAAATTTCCTGGAGATGAACAGAAGCAAATGAAACACTATTTGAAATGATGTAAACGTGTGTGTGGTGTGTGTGTGTGTCAGCTGACCCCTGCGACACACCGGCGACTCCGCAGCCCACCATGCTGCGAAGGAAGATGAACCAACCATATGAAGGAGCGAAGGACGTGAGGAGGGAGAAGTAGGCGCTCCACACAAAACCTAGAAACACCACCTGATGACGAACACACAGACTGTCAGCCAATCAGAACACAGCAGCAGTCAAACATGGCATTGAGGTGTGTCCTACCGTCCAACGTCCATGTCTGTCAGAGATGTATCCACCCAGAGCGCCACACAACATGAAGCCCAGAAACACCATCTGAGGACACAGCTCACTTTGATTAATACAACACATTATTATATACACCTTGTTCCTGTTTTACAGCATTTCTGTCTGTTTTACATTTATGTCCCATTGATTTTTTTGCTCATATTTTGCTCATATTAATATATATATATATATATATATATATTTTATATATTTTATATATATTTTATATATCCTGGCAGAGAGACAGGACTAGAAAATGAAAAGACTTGTATTTTTACACATGTTCAGTAATATACACATGTCCTTAGTGTGTAATAATCAACTTCCACAAAGCACTGGCAACCTCAAAATGTTATTATTATTATACTTGTATTTTGTGTCACTAAAATCATCTTCCATACTGTTTAGCATGTACCGACTTCTCCCTCTCCAAAAAAAGGAGGGGCAAAATATAACTCCATTGAGACTATATTTATAAAATGACAATTGCTTCATCTACAAGAATTCAGCTGTGCTAATGCTGGTAAGCTTCAGACTAAGTGTTTAAGACATTATCTTGCTCATCACACTTTTGGAGATCCACTCTGTTTTTCAAGCTAATACCTTCATAAAAATAAGTCAGACTGTTTGGGTCATACTGAAACACATAAGACCCAAGTACTGTATTAAAAGTTCATTCCAACTGCTGAGCTGTGTTGTACGTAGTTGACTTTAGATGGGACTCCCCTGATATTAAATACCTGGGAATCTGGATTCCAAAAGCATTCTCCTACATACAGCACAGCCTTTAACTTGGCTGTTCTTGCAGGTTTGTAATGGGTGTGTCTAACAGGGAAATATGCAAGAAAAATGTGCACAGCATTATAATATTCTATGCTAGCAGAAGTGGAACCAGGAACCAGTAGTGAAGTGGAAGTTGGACTATAATAGAATGAAGAACTTACAATAAGGAAGACCTTGTGGCAGTAATGCACCGTTAAGTTCTACACCAAATACCATAAAACACAAAGAAAGAGAAGAAAAAGAAGAAGAAGAAAAGCTTAGTTTTTCTTGTGTTTGTCTTTCTTTTTATTTTCCTTTCTACTGTGGATGTCTTGTCTATGTATTTTGTACCTATTTAATAGTTTATATTCATAGTTATGTGAATGTTTGTTCGGATGTTTTTGTGCTGCTGTCAAAATTCATAGAAACAAAAGTGTGTTAAAGCAAAGGAAACAGAATTAATTTAATTATTTGTTTGTAAAAAGGGGTGGGAGTCTATAAGTTATACTTCTTCCAACTGTTTTTCAAGCACAGAAAAATTGTTTGACCATGTTCTTTGTTATCTGATGATTCTGTGTGCTTGAAATAAAACTACACTAACACTTATAAGCTCTTGAGTCTCATAGCTTTGACAACATGAATTACTAATGTGTCTCTACTCTGGAAAACAGCTTAAAATATGAAAAAAAAACAAACAAACAAACAAACAAACAACAACCCAATTTTACCAAAATGTGACCAATAACAGCAATGGCTCATACAGTATGACATATAAAACATTACACTGCATTACACACTATATTTATTAAGTAATCTAAATTGAGATTTGATACTCAGACCACAGTAGGGTCCACTGCCTCTGGATATCCTTTGTGTGAACATGACAGATTTGGTTGGATTTCTTCTCCCTTGATAACCAACATATGGGACCTCAAGTGGAAGAACCCTATGGATTTTAGCTTCTCCGAGTATTATAAGTCAACCAAATGGGGGTGCTTTAGTTGAAAATCAGTTTTTTGGACATAAATCAAGTAATAATAGGCTGACTGAGATAAAATTTGGTTCATATTGATCATCTTACAATTTTTCTGGTTACCGTACGAGTTCATATGATGTCATTTTCATTCACTAAGTGGAATTCTGTGGGAAATATTGGTTCTCTGACCATTATTCTGTCACCATCAGGTCGATGTAGCTGAAGTTGAGTTCATATCTATTGTCTAACAATTATCTTTCTTCTCACCACCACCTTGAGTTTACATGAAGTCATATTTTGACACCAGGTGGTGTGTTTATTCCAAATGGTTGGAGGATGCTTGACAATGTTCTGAAAATATTAAATGAACAATTATGGATATTTGCATTCAATGTCACATTTTAGATTGAAGCTATTCACTGTTTTCTGAATAACACTTAAGTTGGTAACTTTTTTCTTTTGTACATTGTGTCATTTATTTGCTTTATTAAATAGCAGAAGATTGGCTGTTTTCGGGGACATACTCTTGCTGTCGGCCCCTGACAGTGTAAGCCTCACTATACAGTGTAAGTGAAAGATGAATGACTGTTAAAGAAAATGTCTAGTTGAAGAGTCTCAAACTCATTTTCTTTCAGGGGCCGCATTCAGTCCTATTTGATCTCAAATGAGCCAGACCAGTAAAATAATAGTACAATAGCCTATAAATAATAACAACTCCAAATAAAAAAACAAACAAAACAAAAACATTAAATTATGAAAATACTTAATTTTATAAAGTGTCAAAACAAAAAAGATGTGAATAACCTGAAAAAAACTTAAATTTCTAAAGAAAAATAAGTGTAATTTAAAAAATATTATGGCTCAATTTATCATTTGTACTTATGCAGATCTACAGTGACACTAAACACTTAGTAACAGGCAGGAAATTGTTAAAATTGTGCTTAATTTTCTTTAGACATTTCAGGATATTCATATTTTTTCAGGTTATTCACATTTTATTTTCATTGGATAGTTTGTAAATGTAAATATTTTCATAATTAATGTTATTTTTTGCAATAAAAGACAAAAATTTGAAGTTGTCATTAATTATAGGCATAATGTAATTTTTTTTTCACATCAAACCATGAAGAAAATATGGACTTGTTATTTTTTTGTAAGTTATTATGCTGTTATTTTACTGCCGATCATATTAGTCTATATGTGGAAACTGAACTAAAATGCACTAAATTGCACTTTGCAAATTCATCCCATGGGCCAGACTGGAACCTTTAGTGGGCCACATGTTTGAGACCCACATGTTTGTATATGCAAATGGAAACAACAACTGGTGAAAAGAAAAGCCAACTCCCTGGGTGCTTTTCACTTGCAAACAAACACCCACTCAGCTTCACACTGTGTTAAATTTAAGGCAGAGTGAGTTTTGACCTCACCGTTGAGACGAGGGCCACCTGCCAGTCTTCCAAATGCCATTCGCATCGAATCTCAGGAGACACGACGGCGAGCAGCATGATCTCCATGGCTTCTATGATCTGTGAACACCGATCATAGAAGGTAAAACAATAGATAAAACATGAAGGATTAAACCGATCTATTATTGATCTACAGTGGGATAAACAGTGTTCCTACATTACAGCTGCCCATGATGACAAACAGCAGGATGTGGAACCGTCCGAAGCCGATGGTCTCCACGGCCTCCTCCACAGTGTACGTCTGCTCTTCTGCAGCTTCAACAACAGAAAAAAAAACCACAAATAAAAATTACAAAAATGTCTCCTTATACAGCAGAATTCACCTGAGAATTATTGTGGTTTTATTTTTAACATTGTCAACTTAATCCTGTGATATCTGTCCACTTTTTGTACTTCACTGATTTTCATGAACTGTGATGACTGTTGAGCTGTACAGTCATTGCATGGCTCAGATATTGTCATGTAAAAATAAATAAATAGACAAAAGAACACATCACAGAATAAAAACAGCTACAACAGCAACACTAAAATGTATAAAAACACTAAAAGATCCCAAACAAAGTGCAACGTGCAGTTAAAGTGCTTTGAGTTATTGCACCAGCAGGTTCCAGTCCACATCCTAATTCCTATTTTCCTAGGCTGTTCAACAGTCTTATGGCCGGAGGGAAGAACCTGTCTCTGAATCTAGATGCTCTGCAGCAGATGTTAGAGAACCTTCTGCCTGAGGTCAGTAGTGTGGACAGCCCACAGTGTGGGTGAGAGGCGTAGAAGGAGATGCACTGAGCGCTAGGCAGACAGCTCTTGTGCCTAATGTCCTGGATGGAGGGGAGTGGGGACCCTATTATTTTTCCCGCCGTCCCCACCACCCTCTGCAGAGCCTTCCAGTCCAGAACCAGACAGAGATGCAGTTTGTTAACAAGCTCTCTATCGGGCCTCTGTCGAAGGTGGTCAGGACAAGGGGGGTGGAGGGAGACCCTCTTCATCTGCCACAGGAAGTGCAAGTGCTGCTGTGCTTTTTCACCAGAGCCGTAGTGTGAAGGGTCCGGTCCAACTTGTTTATGATTTGCACCCCCAGGAACTTGTAGCTACTGACGACCTCCACTCCAGTGTCATTAATGAGGAGAGGTGTGTGACTGGGCCGGGTTTTCCTTAAGTCAACAATCATCTCCTTCGTCTTATTGACATTAAGGATAAGATTGTTGACCCTGCACCAGTCCACAAGGTGCCTCACCTCCTCCCTGTGGGCCAGTTTGTTGTCATCCTGGATGAGACCCACAATGGTGGCATTGTCTACAAACATCAAAACATGATTTGTCTTGAATCTGGGAGGACAATCATGGGTCATCAGGATGAACAGCAGGGGACTGAGAACACAGCCCTGCGGTGTTTAGGGAGATGACACTGGAGTAAGTGTTATTCACCCAAACAGACTGAGTTCTGTTGGTCAGGAAGTCCAGCAGCCAGTTACATAGGAGGGTGCCAACGCCCAAGTGAACCAGTTTGCACACCAGATGCTGGGGGATAATTGTATTGAATGCTGAGCTGGTCTCATCAGATCAAAGAACCTTCGTCCAGATGATGAACAGTAGCTGAGGTTTCTTCAACAGCGGCTTCCTCTTCAATGTAGTCTCTCCCATCTGAGATTCTGAAGCTTTTAACTCCTTCAGAGTAACCACATGGGTCTTATATGTCACCTAGAAGACGTCCTGCTCAAAGTAGATTTACACATGTGCCATATGCCTTCCATTTCATAATGATGGACTGAACCAGAAGGTGATGTTCAGTGAGTGCTTGGGGGGTTCTTTTGGGTGGCAGGAAGGTTTAAGGGTCGATTCTGAGTCAGACAGGAGCCTTTCTGTATTGAGTTTAGCTGTTCTTCAGTCCCCCCCCCATTAAACAACAGGTACATATAGGTTCATTCTCCTGTCAGTGTCCTACCATGCTAATGCTAATGCCAATGCTAGGTACTATGTGTGTATAGACTAAATTTCCCATGGGGGTGGGAGGGGGGTAATAAACCAGGTTAACCATTTTTAACCTCTGACCTTTTTCTTTTGTCCTGTTGATGTAACTGCAGCCATGAATACTGATTAACCAGTGACTGGCCCTTCCACACACGTGACTTTATTCTATAATCGCTTGAGAAACCTCCACTGCACTCAGGTATTTTCCGGGCATGTATCAACAAGTAATGTAATATCTACCAATTATGTTATAAGTTATTATGTTACTGGTTGGTTATTACATATTTTGCCGAGCATGAAAAAAAAATCCTGTGAAAATGTAATAACTACAGTCAATACTGTAATAATACATAAATAGTACTGCTCTTCTTTGAAATAAGTGTTATTATTATTTTTTAAATTTTTAGTTTTTGTGCTCATCAAACTATAGTAGATGGCATACTCATCATATTAATTCATTATCTAACTACCAAATACATTTCACATTAATAAGTTATGTGCTAATCCTCCATATATGAAAATATTAATTTACATATCTAAGTAAATATACAACATTTACAACAAATAATTCAAAACTTGGCTCTTACTACCACAAAAAAAAAAAAAAAAAAAAAATCGTGAGAGAGCTACATGGTGAATGATATGCTTGAGTTAATTCATTATTGGCTCAAAAATATTATTATATTATTGGCAAGTTATTAGACTATTGGCTTTATTATAATTTAAAATGGTTAAAATGACCAGAATCTGGTGAATTAGGTCAATTTCAAGGGCTACACTAGTTGTGCAACCACCCATCTTCATTATATATTGTAAATTAATTGACATTACTTTATGGAGATTTATTTTCAGAGTGACATTAAAGTGTTTTTGTAAATTAGGTTGGCCATAATTCCTTAGTAAAAGCAATAAAAAAGAAAGAAACATGCATGGGGGTGAATATTTCTAGGGGCACTGTACATCTGCTCAAAATATGCAACCATACAGATAAAACCTTTTAATTAAAAAATATAAACAGTACAACTAAACAAATCAACATCTCCTTTAAATGAACTTTTTCATACAGAAATGTAGTGCTGTAGTCCCTGAAACAAAGATAAACTTAAGATAGGATACATTCTTGCCTGACTAAAATGAAAACGTGCAGATAATATCAGACAGCACGAGTGGTGTTTATAAGATTGGAAACTATTTAGTGGTAGCTGAGAAAACGATGCAAGTATGAATACATGTTTTACAAACATTTACAGGTTAAAACTGAATATAACATGTAAATGTAAAGTCCAGGTTGAGTTCAGACCATATTTGTGCTCTGATGTTTGAAGGAACCTGTGATAAAAACTCAATCTGGTTTATTGATCTCACATTCACCACTGTCCGTCTGTCTGTCTCCTGGTTTCTCCTGCAGCTCCACCTCCTGCAGATGGATGGCGCTCACAAGCTGAGTCTTCATACTGTCAGCCATCCTGAAACAAACAGAAAGAGTGAGTGGTGTGATTGTGGTCTAACTTAATCTCTGCTAACTGCAATATGATTGTGGTTTTGTTTTAATTTTCTGCCTCTCAAGACTATTTTGTGCTGTATTCTTGGTTTGATTTTTGGTTGTTCATGCACACTTTGCCTCTCCCATGTTACAATTAGTTCTCCAACCTTAGATTTAAAAAAAAGGAAAGACTTAATCGCAGAGGACACTATTACTTTTCTATGTACATGAAGTGATGTCTGCCCTTTAGAACTGAAAAATAAAGAATTAAAAAAAAAAAAAAAAAGAGTGAGTGGCATGAAATAACAAAGCTGACCCTTGTACCATATGTTGTATGAATGCATCAGTGTATCTTATGTATCTTGTGCAATTATGAATCAATCCATCTTTTCTTGGCTTGATCTTCAGCAATGCAATGTGCAAGACCTAATCAAATGTTACACGTCTACATATTCTCTGCACTTACTTATTATTACTTTATTGAATGACTCATGCACATGCACATAAAGACTAAAGTCACTATTTAATGTGACCCCTGACCCCATGACAAGAAATAACAAAAATAAATAGAAACATCTGGCGTACGTTGAATGAACCCTGGTGTAAAATGTCACAAAATAAATGGAATGAATCTCATATTGTCTGAATAAATGGATAAAGACAGGTTAAGTGCAAAGGGAGGTCACAAAAATATTAACACTGTGGTTTATAGAAGCTGTTTTTTCCCTGAAACATTTGTTTTTATTGTACATACTTCACATATATCGATTGTATCTTAATATAGAGACTGAGAAATGCATATGTGTGGGGACTTGTATCTATAATATATATTAACTTTAATTTTCACTTTTTTACATTCCTGTCATTATCTGTTATTTATTTGCAATAGTGCAAATATTTATTTCAAGACAGTTTTATCCCATTCATTGACGCTTTTGGTTTGTTTGTTGTTGTTTGTCATTAAAATGAAAACATCTGTGATTATACTTTAATGAACTTAAAAAAAAAAGCATTTTTTCACTGATAGAAAAGTATCACAGGAGAGTATTAGATCCCCAGCGAGAGGAAAAAGCTGATATATTTCTTAAACAAACAAAACTGTATTTATCAAATATAATGAGCAGCTGCTGGACTCAGACAGCGAGGAGACAGTTTCTCCTCAGAATTGTATGACTCTTTCTTGTACAGTTGCAACTCTATTTTTTTGTGATATGGTGTTGTTTTGCTGTAGATTTTACAACTACAACTCCCATAGAAGTTGTGGATTAACAAAAAATGCAAATTAAAGAAAAGCACAGCTATATTAACATGTACTTTGACCTGTGTTTTATTGTGGACAGTAAAAACACAACGTGTTTCTTGTTTTGTTGTGTCATGTTTAACCATTTGATTTAGACTGATGTACACTCAAGAAGACATTGGAGCATGGCCAGGTAGGACTGACAATGAGTTAAAATCATGAAATAATAAGATTGAAACAGGTGATGTAAGCATATGATTGGTACAAAAGCAGGAAAGCTTCGTCAAATCCTTTAGATAAAGATAGACTGAGGGTCACCTGTTTGTCATTTTTGAACAAGATCTTTTTATTCAAGTTTTCTCAGTTTAATACAAGTGCAGTGCTGAATGGTCCTTACAGAAATCTGAACTAAGCATGGGTGTATATCAATCACAGCTAGCACCATAGAAAAAACAAAACAGAACAAACAACAGAGTGCACATAAAATAATCCCTCCTCAGTCATTGCCAGTGCACTAGACATATACTGCCTGGCCAAAAAAAAAAAAAAAGTCACATATGCAATATTTAACTACACCACCTTTGGTTTTGATTACAGGAGACATTCACTGTCACAACTTTTTTTGCCACATGATGCTTATGTAGTGTCACAATAAGGTTGATAGTATTTTTTCATCCATAGTTGCATTAATTTCTGATTATTGTTGATGTAGAAGCAGGCCGGTGATCATCATGTCTTCATCACATCCTGAATTAGAGTCTGGACTTTCTCTTGGCTAATCCATGTGTGGTAATGATGTCTCATTCTCCCCGAACCATTCTGTCACATACCTGATGATCCTGATCAGTCCTGGCATTGTCCAATCTGTTTGACATTAGACATGAGAGGACACTCACTGCAGTTAGAGTTAAATAACCTGTTCCAGCTGAAACATTCTTAACCACTGCAGGATTTACCCATGGAAGGATCTGAATCATTTACTGAGTTAAATCCAGTGAACGTCTCCTTTAATCAAAACCAAAGGCAGTGCAGTGAAATATTGCATGTGCGACTTTTTTTTTGGCCAGACAGTGTAGTAAAGGATCACTATTACAACAGGAACCTGCACAAGGACTGAGTACGAAGTGCGCAGCATTGTTAAACTGCACCTAAATGTCAAGCATTTACAGGGTCTGGAATGTTTTTAGAAAGGGACTCCACACTTTCTGGAATGTCCCATTTGATATGTGTCACTGTTTCATCTGATATATGCAGACAAACAACCAGTCACCCTCACATTCAGACTGACTGTTTCAGTGTGCAGTGGGCTAGTGTGTGATCATGTGTGATCTCTGATCTCTCAAACAGCTCTGCATCAACACTATAAGTGATAGAACCACATGGGATCAGGATCACTGTGGCAAACCTTTGTAAAGCTCTACAGTACTAGGACTAACACTGTAATAGACCTCTACCAAACGGTTATGGTCGCCTCATAATGGCCTTGTTCTCCAAGATAAGTTCTGATGATTTCACCGACAATATATTATAATTTGAGGTTGATTTTTGCAAAAGTTAAATAATGTAAAAAGGAGCAGAACTTTGGCTTTGTGTTGTCAATATTACTAATTTTTTTTTAACTCTTAACTGCACTGTTGTTGGTCAAGTTGGTTTAATTATCAGCATTTTAACATTTAGAAAGATGATGTTTTTCAACTTGGCAGTAATTTAGAAAGTCATCGTGAGTGGCAAAGATAGCATGATGTTAACAAACTTCAAATGTGTAAATGACAGCATAACTGAAAGTCTATGGAAAACTATCTAGACAATAATACATGCTCCAAAACAGAACCACATGGGCTCAGAAGCACTGTGGCATAAATTGTGATGATTTCACCGACAACGTATATGAGGTTTAATTTTTGCAAGAATTTAGCTTGTACAAACTTTTACGTAATATGTTTTAATTATTAGACATTACTTAAACTTAAATGACGGAACTGCTTAGAGGCTAAAGTTCCATCCCTTCCAGTGTGCCCTATGGGAGCTTACTTAAGAATAAAAATAATAAGGACTGGTGGTCAATGGAGAGACACAAATAAGTATTTCATCCAATTTTAGCTGTGTCACCATTTAATATGTTTTTCAAATTAACAGTAATTTATGAAGTCGTAGTTTGTGGAAAAGACAGTAAAAATACTTCAATCCCTGCATTCTGGTCATGTTGAAGCTGCATGCACATCTTCAGTGAGTAGTCCTTCAGTCCACCTCTGTGACTTGTGGGTGTGCCACAAACTGTGACTTTATTGACAAGTAAAACTTTCTTTTATGCAAACATGCATCATGTGTGTAAATGATTACATAACTGAAAGGTTAAAAAAAAAAAAAAAAAAAAAAAACAGAAGTGAAAGGTAAAAAAAACTTCTTACGATTTTCTTTCCAAAGTAAGATCCCACAGGGTAAAACCAACAGGGATGTGTCATCAGCGCTCTATTATTTACTCTTGCAAATTAGTAGGCCTCAAGACAAAAGCATGTAAAGTGACACAGGGTGGTGATGATCTGTGGTTTCTCTTCAGATTAACCCTTTCATGCATAGTGGTCACTACAGTGGACAGTTACTCTACAGCTGTTCTCTTACATATTCATTCATGTTGTTGTTTTAGTTTCATACCAGTTAACACAGCGGACGCTTATTTGCCATCCCATAAACTGCAATTCATACCATTACAGTAACGTTGCTGGTCTTGATAAACCTGATCTACAGTCACATGTTTGAGTGTCAATCAAATGCTGATTGTTATTATACTGTTATTTTAAACAAAATAGGGTTTTTTTTGCAAATTATCTCCATGAAATGAGCAATAATTAGTATTAGAATATGTCAAAATGTGAGAAAATATCTGATTAACAGCACTGAAAATGAATTTATTTCATAGTTGTCAAACAGCATATCAGTAAATACATGTTTTGGGTTTTTTGCTTCCAAAGTTAAATGCACGGTGTCCATCTGAGTGAATGAATGAAAAATAGGTTTATTTAAAAAAATAAAAATAATCATGTTGGTGTGAATGTGAGAGTGGTTGTTTGTCTCAATACGTCAGCCCTGTGATGAACTGGCGACTTGTCCAGGGTGTACCCCGCCTTCACCCTTAAGTAGCTAGGCTCCATGCGACCCCCGTGACCCTAATGAGGATAAAGCGGGTATAGAAGATGAATGAATGAATAATCATGTTTTTTTTTCTTGCTTAAAGAGGAATAAAAACACTCTTGATTAAAAAAAAATCTTGATAAAGGTTCTCCTAAATCAGGGGTGTCAACCTCATTTTAGTTCAAGGGCCACATTCAACTAAATTTGATCTGAAGTGGGCGGAGCCAGTGAAATAACAACATAATAATATGTAAATAATGTCAACTGCAAACCTTTCTCTGTTTTAGAGTGAAAAAAAGTTAAATTAAACAATGAAAATGTTTACATCTACAGACTATCCTTTCAAACAATGTGAATAACATGAACAAACTGAAAAATAAGAGTAATTTTTAATAATATTATGCTTCAGTTTATCATTGCCACATCTTCATTATAACTTACAGACACAGTGGATCTACAAAACATTTAGTAACCAGCAGAATATTGTTAAAATTGCACTTACTTTTCTTAAGACATTTCAAGTTCTTCATATTTGTTCAGATTATTTACATTTTTTTTTAAATTATATTTTGTTTTAGTGTCAATACATGAAATATGTTTACATTTACAAAGAGAAAAATATGGAGATGTGAGTATTTATAGGTTATTATTTGACAGATCTGACCCACTGCAGATCGAACTGGTCTGAATGTGGAACCTGAACTAAAATAATTGTTAACATCTATTTTTGTAGAACTGGACGGGACCCTTTGTTGGGCCAAATTTGGCCCCCGGACCGCATGTTTGACACCTGTGTCCTAAATCATGCATGAAAGGGTTAAGAGTTGAACAAAAGAAAACACCATCCAACACACACACACACACACACACACACACACACACACACACACACACACACACACACACACACACACACACACACAAATCCTTTTACTGTATGAAACTTTAACATGTGAGGATGAATCTTGAATCTGTAAACAGTAAACATCAGTTTTTGTTGTCTTGCCACCTTACCCCACGGTGAAAACAGTTTATAGGCGGAGACACAAACACTGGAGCAGGTTTCAGCTCGTCCAGCGGGTTTTTGGATTCCTGAAAGTATGTGTGGAGCTAAGGTTTAGGTCCGGATCATTGTTAAGAGAAGAATCAAATCACCCAGGAAATCCTTCCAATTGTAGCCTACAAGTCTGGCTGCATTTTATACCTTTAATTTTTATACTAAACGGTTCAATGATAATTGTTTACAAGCCGGATTGAGTGGAAGGCCTGGGGGAATGTTTTTAACTAGTTTTCCTGCCACGTCTTTGAACTATGCACCTGCAGCATCCAGGTTAACCTAAAATTAAAGGTTTTTTAAAGGGAGATTTGGGAATAGTTTCAATTGGAAAACGAGACAAAATCAGGACAAATATGCTTCAATGTGTCACGGTTCGATTTAACAACCAGGGTTAACTTCATATTAACACTATCGTGGCGTTTTCTTCACTTTTTCTGACACAGATCTATTTTATAAAGGTTAGAAGTGTCTGGAGTTTACTACTCACACAGAGGTCTGTCTTCAGTTCATAAAAGATGATCTGGGCTTTGTCTTCTCATTCTGAGGCAGATTAATCCACTGGAGAGAAATCCATCAACGGTTTATTCCGGTAAGATGATGTTCACCTGACCAGGTGTACGAGGAAATGTTACCGTCACCGAGCAGCCGAAACAGGAGGAGGGAGGAGGGATGTTGTTGTGAAACTGGGCGGGGCTCCGATTCAGGTGTCATAATATCCTCAGGTAAAAAGAAGACCTGAATAACAGCCTTTAAAGAAGCAGGTTTACAGATCAGAGCCACGTCTGTCCAGTCCCATACATTCTACTATGAGTCTGATGGATTTACTGGAGTTTAACTAATGGGAATTTAGTTTATTTATGTCACTTCGCACTACATTAACCCTTAGGACTCCTGTGCGCAGTGTACGTGCTTTTTCCTCCTCCTCCTCCTCCTCCTCCTCCTCCTCTTCTTCTTCTTCTTCTTCTTCTTTTTTTAAAAAAAAATTTGGTAGTTTTTATTTTTGTATTTTAATTTTATCTTATTTCCACATGAGCTCCAATAATAAGCTTAAAATACACAAAATGTGCAACTGAAACGCAATCTACAGTTTTTTGTTTTTTTTTTAATCTGCCTCTTATTAACCCATAAATACCCAAACATCCCCAACGCACATTTCCACGATTTGTGTGTGTGTGTGTGTGTGTTTGTTTAAGAAAGTTTCATGACGCCTTTTAAAAATAATTTTCTAAGTCTTTTTTTCCAGATTTTTCAGGAAACACAAACCTGAACCATTTGTTTCATATATGATATTTTCTAAAACTTTTAATCAAAACAGTTATAACAATTGATGCAGATGCCTACAACAAGGTCAGTCAACCATGGAGCATAAGAGAATTAAATGACTTCAAACAAGCCAAAATGAAAGACATTTTGACAATTATGACAATTATTTTAAGAGGGTGACGACTAAAAAATCTTAAACATACAGTCTAAACACAAACACGTCTAAACATTTACATATCTATGAAAGAAGAGACATAAACAAAAGACAAAAAAAACCCATGATATATTTTTTTTAATTTTATTTTGATCAATTTATTGTTTTTTTCTTTCCAATTTTCAATGTTGTTCCATTAAGTTTTGAGATCTGTTATTCTGAATTTGTAAATTTACAGAAGGCGGGTATATTTTTTGCCAAATCATTTTGAGTAAGTAATATTTTGCAAAAATAAATAAATAAATAATTAATTATATATTTTTCATTAGCCAATAAAGTTGGATTGTTAACAATAAAATGAATTTCAAATTTGCTCACTAAGATATCTATATATATATATTTTAATCTTTTGGGAAATATATATATATTTTTTTTAAGTGGAAGGAAGTAACATGAAAACAATCAGCAAACACATGGGGGGGGGGGGGGGGTGTAATAA